>JAMQGT020001453.1:0-25000 GCA_024447675.2 Pterophyllum scalare | reverse complement strand
CAAGGTAGAGGTAAGGGAGCGGTGATAAAAACAGGAAATCAGTGTAGGATGCAAGATGCAGTAGAATGAAGGCCAAGAATGACTTATTTTTTATACACACCTGTGAGTAGAAGGAAGAGCTGCAAGAGATGGCTGTATATTTTCAAATTTTGCCTTTTATAGATTAATGCCTACTGCACCTTTGACGATGGGCTACGTGTTTTACACGGGCATGTTCTCCACTGCTATCAGCAAAGTTACACCATAATAAGCATGAAAACATGTCTCATACTTCATATTTTAGGGCCTGCTTAGAGCTTTCCACCTACATGTCTGCATGCTATTTTGCTTGGTATATCTCTGCCTTTGTTTTGTTTACCTGCTCTGTGGTATTGCATTTATACACTTACTGCTAGAAGTCACATAGAGATAAAGTCAAAATTCCAGATGATTAAAAAAAAGGGATTAAAACTAAAGATGATGCACACATGAGCTGTCATGGACTTCATGGTTTGCCATACACACAAGGATGGGTGTGTGCATCTGTTAGTGAGAGAGTTGGCATCCGTGCAGTCATGATGGGGTTTTTTTAGAATCACATACTTCCCCTAAAAGATGTCCGCTCTCACACTCAGACACCCTCAACCATGTGAACTGGCAGAATGCCAACCTTTAAAAAAAGAAAAAATAACTTTTTATAGAGCAATTTTCTACATTTACAATGCTTTCATATGGTTCACACCGTGGAGCTACATTTTCCCGTATCAACCCTTTTTTTTTTTAAAACATGCAAAGTCTACAAACCTGGGGTTTTTTTGAAGGACGTGTTGTCCCTTCACTTCATCTGAAGTATAATATAATTTATGCTCATTACAAAGTGCCTCGGATGACACCCATGGTTGATATCCTTCTATGACAGCTTGACAAATGAGGACTAACGTGACTGAAGCGTAGATACTGCTTCACTGGTTGACACTTCAACTGAGGTTATGGTAATACACAGTCTTCTGTTACTTCACCCATCGTTGTGTGAAGCGGTTTGGTGCACACTGAAAAAACTCTGAACCAATTTTCACGTTAGAGAAATATTAGATACAGCATGCATTACTATGAGTGACAACAATGATCTTTTTTTTATTAACCAACACGGCTCTGAACCGTATGCATTTATGGCCCCTTCGCCTCATCAAAGCCGCACACCATCTGTGAGCAGCGTGGTTTCTAGCAGGATGTGGTTTACCTCCTCTATGCAGACAGAGGGGGGAAATATGTGTTGAATGGAGGATATTAGTGTGGATGTGTCGTGTAATGAAGTAGAGTGTGAAAGAGTGCTTTTTATAATTGATAATCTGTGTATGTGTGTAGACGTATAAATCTAAACAGAAAATCACCAAGAGGCTCGTGTGTGTTCATATCATGATAATATCTTCTGCTTGTTATTTTTTGTAAGCTTGTATGAGATTAAATGATTATTTTTGATATCGTTAAGACACAATTCACAGTGAAGCAACAAACTTTCTCTGTGTGTTTTTAAAAGTGCTACAAGGTTCATATGCTGGTTAAGAGGCCTTGTGGGTAGCTTGTGATTAAGCAACCTATAATTGTGAACAGGACACAGTCAGATGTGGACTTTATACCTGTCTGTGGGTGTGTCTGGTCCAGGGGGCGTGGAGGTGGAGGCAGAGCGAGGGGGGAGGGGAGGCTTCTCATCCTCTCCATCTACCAGTCACAGAAGATCAAAGTTAACATGTGACCCAAAAAAAAAAAACAAAAAAACAAAAAAGCCCATGTGGGTGTGTGTTTGTGTTAGGTCTGAAATTACCGGAATAGTCTCTGTCGTCACTGACAGCTGTCTCCTCTCTCTCCACGGGGTAAAGCAGGGTGGTGACCAGACCCTGGCTGGGTTGCAGGTACAACGACACCAGCTCTGGCAGAGTCTTAAACCGCTTAGGCTGCACGCCCTGAGAGGTCTGAGAGTTAGAGGAAGGAAGGCAAACACAGGAGAGTATGCCAAGAGACAGATGCATTAGCAACAGCAAAAAAAAAGTTCATCCAAACTCCGTGGCTACAAGAAGTCATGCTATTCAAATCTCTGGTGGCCCCCCATTGTTCCATATCTAATGTTTTGTAAGCAAATGTCACCCCGTAGGCTAAATATAATTCAAACCAGGAAGAAGACACAAATTTAGTTCCATAAATTAAAATGAAGCTTTTCAACATCACTGCAAAAACTCCAAAAATTATACAACAGGAAGACAGACAGCTGTGGCCACGTGACCCAAAGCCTCATATTATCGTGTGTGTTTCTGCGTGTGTGCATGTGAGGCTGCTGATAGTGGGGACTTCACAGCTGTTGAGCACAAGGCACAAAGAGGCTGCTGTTGGGGGGGGGGGGGCATGAGCGTGTGCGTGTGTGTATGTGTGAGAGAGAGTGAGGACTAGGACTCAGAGCCAACAAAAGCATCTTTGCCTGCCAGCTGCTTCTGAAAGCACGGGTGTGAGAGCGTCTTTACTGTACCTGCACTGCCAGAAAACCTTCATCGTCTGGTAGGATTCTGTATGTGTGAACGTGCTTCTGAAACCTGCAGAGAAAGAAAGAGACAGAATAAAGAGCGATCAGATGAACAGAATCAAAAAGTGAAGAAAGGCAGAAAGTTGCAGCAAAAGAATTTGAAAAAAAACCCGAAGGAGACAGAATTTTTATATTCTTTTGTCACTGCATAAATTTTAATACATTTATATTCAGTTCACACTGACACACAGATGCACACCACCATACTCGACAGTGTGTATATGTGCGTGTATGTGTGCGTGTATGTATGCATTGGGGGGGGGGGGCAGCATAGCTTCAACCTGTTGCTGTCTGTCAGAGTGAGCATGCTTTATTCTTACAGTAGCATGATACAGTAAAGCAGAGCAGAGGTCAGCCCAATGTCTATATATCATAAACCAACAATGATTAAAAAAATAACAACTGAAACATGATGAAATTTTTAAATCAAAATTATAAATGTAAGTACATCTCTGTTGTATTTCTGTCATTAAACAACTGCAAATCAGACTTCAATGTGCGAAGGGCATTTCGGAACCCCAGGATCTATTTTTTCCCCCATCAACCAATTACAGATCAATGTTCTATCACCGCAGTTGCCCAGGCGTGACTACACGCCCATAGCCAAAAGCTGCAGCTTAATGATTTGTCATGCCTGCACTTCTGCTGGTTCAGTAGACCGGCTACAAAATTTTTAATTTGCCAAGCAAACATTGTGGTTTTGGTCCGTTGGTGTTCTCAGCTCAGAAGTCTAGGTATGAGGATGGTAGCTTTTACAATGCATTTCTTTTAACATCCGCTTCAACACTGTACTTATTTACAGTATCCCTGTGTGTGTACAAATGGAGGGAGGGATAAATCCATGTCAGGAATTCACCACCCAGCTGCTTTTCCGGCTTTTCCAGGTCAGTGTCCTGCAGGAGCTAAAACATGGACTGGAATAAAATATAAAACAGCCTCAACAACAAAGCACAAGAAAGCTTTTTCCTTACATTCCAAATAACAAACAAAACCTGACTCCAGTCCGGTCTATTGGTCTTGAGCAAAAGTGTCTCTGAACTTAACTTTTTCTTCCTCTCAGGCCAGCATGGAAATGTGTCAAAGTTTTGACCACAACCAACGTGGGTCACAGTCTGCTTAAACTGTTGGATGTTTAACTGGGTTTTTAAATAGCACTTGTAGCAAAATGGTTGGGTCTAGATTAAACTCTCAATGACATCTAAAAACAAAGCATTTTGGGGGGTTCATAATGTGCTGCAGAACTGACTAGTGATTTTTGATGGCTTCCTGTGCACCTGGAAATTAACTATTAATTCTGAGCTTTGGGCTAATTTGTTAAACGAGCAATTTAACCGTTGTCTCACAACAAGAGTGTGCGGATTTTGCATGTTTGCATGGTTGTGCAGATTTTCACAGGGACATTCAGCTTCACCTGTTGTAAAAAAAAAACAAAAAAACATGCTAGGTTAACGCTGTTTATCACGAACCAGGAAACTCTTGTAAAAAAGATTCTTAATCTCACTTCACTTCCTGGTTAAAGTGTAGTGCTTCTAATGCCAAAACATATATAATGTCCAACGTGTCCAAAGTTTTAAATAAAGAAGTCAGTGTATACACGTAATCCCTCTGAGCCAAAAGTGCAGGTTTCAGTCGTGTCTCAAACACGCTATTTCAGTCAAAAAAAAGGATCAACAATCATACAAAGTTCTCCAGTAATATCCAAGAATAAAATTATGGAGCTGAAAATGAGCAGTGAACTGAGGTTGAACTGAGCATAAGTTCCCACATTGAGCTGATTAATAAACAGCATGTTTTATCAAACTGTTTCAAATAATAGTTCTATATCAGCTCCAACTAACATTATGGACTAGATAAATATTTGCTCCTCCAAAAAAAAACCAAAATCAAATACACATTCAATCTTGCCACATTATAAAAACAATGGCATGAAGGCTCAGTGTCACAAAATCCATATACATGCGTCACTGCAGTGTACAATGTGTTTGTGCGCTTCTGTGTGTTTGTTTTCCTGTTGGCAGCTGATGAGATTCTCTGCAGGTCTGTGAAGTAAATACTATTGTTTCAGCGGCCACAAAGTTAACAGAGGGGGGGTTGGGTGAGGGGTGGGTCAGAGAAAGAGAGTGGGGGTTATCATGGGCCAGAGATAGGCTCAAAGTATGTGTGTTGTCAACAATGGCCTGTGTGGAGGGTAAGGACTGCCCCACTGGCTGCCTCTGTTCTGTTAGTTTACAGGGAAACCTCTTCTATGAATAACCACAGCATGAATTCTTCTTCAAAGTCCACAGAGAAGCCTGTTAGCCAAACAAGGTTTCCCTCGAGATGCAGCAATTAAAAGGTAAGATTACCCCTCACAGCCTACTCTCTGTCCTTGTCATCATGTACAACTGCCTCAAGGTGCAGCAGGCCAGTTCTGAACAAGCACTGTAAACACTGTGTGTATTAATACACCACAGTGGCCAGCAATGTTAATTGCTTTCATTTCCCGATATCACTGACAATACTAGGCCAAAGTAAAAAGCACTACATGGAAAGACATGATTTTGGATTGATCAAGTCACTTCATGGAGCATGCAGTTTACCATATTAGAGATTAAACCCCAATAATCAGATAATCCCCTATGAGCAAGCACTAGGTTACAGTGGGAAGGAAAAACCCTTTTAACAGGAAGAAACCTCCAGCAGAACCAGGCTCAAGGAGGGGCAGCCATCTGCTGCATCCTCTAGTGAGAAGATGTCTGAAGCAGAGCATCTTTAACTGTGCGCTACATACAAGAAAGGAGAATTCTGGACAAAGTCCTGCAATTGCCCAGAGTTCACATGTGAAAACAGCTCAGTGAGATCAGGGCTTTGCGGGGGTCATACCATCTTGCCGTAGGACTCCTTGTTCTTCTCACTGACGTTCTTTATGATGTTTGAGGATGTTGTCTTACACTCCAGAAAGAATCTGGGATCACTCAGACACCCAGATGATCACAAAAAAGGACCATCCAAAGTGCCTCAAAGACTTGACAGTGTGCATGGATGTGCACAGCTATAACCATGTAATGACGGTTCACTTGACAGGCTACATTAAGCAAAAATTGATTATTATAGTAAAACAGAAAATATGAAGTGAATTTGGTTCTTGTTTTCTAAAGAAATAATAAGGTATCTACACATTATAAAAGAAGAAGAAGTGGTTAAAGAGAAACAAGTCTTTTTTAGAGGTATTTTTCTTGATAACAACTGATGTAAGGAAAGTGAAAAAAAAACAGCAGATCTGGCTCCAATTTCAAATTACCTTGACATGTAATATCAGACCCCCTAAAAAAACCTTTAAGTAGAGGTTTGAAAAATCAAAAAAAGAAACAAGAAAAAAAAAAGCAAAATACACACCTTCTACATGAGGAATGCTATCACAAAAACTTCTACGTTTCAAACGCACACACAGAGGAACACAGAGACATCCTGAACCCTGACAAGTTAAGACGCGCTAAACTGATAGTAAAAGGCCATATTCCTAACAGCAAAAACAAAACAAGCCAGAGACATGGACCAGCATACACTCAAAAGTCTTAGCATACAAGTGCACCTGATTGTTGGCACCTTTCCTGTCAGTCTTAAAAGGTGCAAGCAAATGGTTTTGGACGCACAAAACTCAAAGTCTGCAACTTTAAAAGCAGCCTAAGAGGAAGTGAAAGCCAAATGCTTACAGGCTGTCTCAGTCACAACAAGTGGAAACACTTCCTAAATGCGCTGGGGTGTCCTGAGACCTCAAAAAGGAAGTATGTGTCCCCTGAATAGAAGTCAAACATCCAAGCCTTTATTTTTTTACATGAGCGAGGCGCTCATGTAAAAAAACAAAACAAAACAACAAAAAAAACACATTTGTAGAATTTGTCTTTCATGGGCATCCACTGTATATTTTCCCATTAAAAGAAGTAAAATTCATACTCACAGTACTACCGTGTGTATTTTTAATTCTCTAAAACTTACAAAAACTATTATAGTACCATTTCAGTGGTTTTAGTGGGGCGAAGTGATCGGGAGGATGTGAGATAAAGAAAACATCAAGAGGACCTGCTTCACACACATCAGCCCACCGAGCGCCCAAAGTGTCACGCTGGCCCCGTGACAAACAAAAAGTGTCCTTTGATGGTTAAACCTTTCCACAGATAGGGTGATTCACATTTTCCTGAAAATGCTGGTTTACCCAGAAATAAGTGCAAAAGCTGACAAAGGTGACAAATAAATGTCTTGTCTGACCATCTATTTTTTCTCTCCTTAGCTGCAGGGATTTCTGGGAAACACCCTTGTTTTCAAAAGTGTACCCACAAAAATGCTTCTTTCTTGTTTCCTACTAATCTAGCAGCACTCATCCACGTGACTGAGTGGGCTACAAGGGGGCTTTAAAAATAATGCTGTAATCAGTACAATCAGTAATTAATGAGTAATCAGTGTGATTCCCACTCCCAATAAATTTAACAGGAAAAGAAAATGCTGGAAATGCTGTACAGCAAATATGTTCCACCTTTATTTTAACTCACACATGCATCCTTTTCTTTGTGGGTAATATATGAAATTAAGAATGAGTCTTAATTATGTGTAATTAAGACTCTTAATTTCAGTGTAATTATTGGAAAGCTGTGCACACATTTTGTGAAACGGTTTCTGATGTTCTCCATTTTGCAATACACACTCAGAATCAAATTACTTCTTCTTTTTCTTTGCTCTCATGTGTCACTGTATTCAAATATTAGGAATTTACTATCTTCAGCAAAGGCCTTCCTCTAGGGTGGAAAAGGGCTCTGACATTACCACTGATTCTAATTACAGCCAACGTGGGGAATGATGGGTGTGTGATATCAACAATGAAACTCTCACCTTTGAAGATTACAGCAGTTTCTGTCCATGTTAGTGCCTATTCTTGAAATAGCTGTCATTTGTTTAAACTGTAGGGTGTGAAAGTAGGTGGTGCTGTCATCTTATTTTTGTGTATGTGAAGGCAAAACTCCTGGATAGGGGAAAAAAAAAAAAAAAAAGCAGCAGCCACACTGTTTGTTTGACATTTGCACAGAAGTGGTTTTAGTTTCAGAGAACATGCAAAGTCCATACTGTGAAAGGTGAAAGGGGAGAGGAAGGGAGAGGTGGAGGCAGAGATAAATCCGGAAATTAATTATTCATGGAATGCTGTTGGTCATAGAGTGACCCGCTGCAATCAGCAATGAATACAAAACGGACTGCCTGTCTTTGACGCTATACTTCCAGAAAGGCCAGTGACCAAGGACATATCTGACCCACTGCACCTTTTTAAAAGGAGCGTAGGGACATGGGACAAGAGCAGCAATTATTTTACATGACTCAAAAAATACTGTATTATATAGTTGCACTTTCCAAGAGCTCCAGGAGATATTTGATGTCACTGAGGAAGCGCTATAACTGGTGATTATCTGGCTTCCTTATTTGAAAAATAGCAATTATTAAAATTGTTGCAGAAAACCTCTATCTATTAAACCAGTAGGTGATATATTTGAGCTATACATTACATGTGCAAACACACAGGATTCAGCATGGGGTAAACTTATCAGATAGGGGATGTAGGTCAAGTGAATGTCAGAGTCTGTTATTTTATGTACCTGAACAGTGTGTATTCTGTGTTTGTGTGTATGCGGGGGGGGGGATTTTCAAGTCATTTTGCTCATTTGTAGTCAAACATCCCTTTTCCACGGTTCATTTAACATGACCCCAACCACTGTCAACACTGGCAGCACTGTCGCTGCATCAGTTCCTCAGGTGAATACCCGGTTGTGCTACTCTGTTGCTCTGCGTAGGTGTTTAGTGGAAAAGTCCCCAGTTGTGTAATGAAAGGCGAGCCTTTAGCCATCTATTTTAGCAAGGTAGATACCCTATAACTCCCTCTAAATACAGATGGCCTTAACGTTCCTATCACAATTTGCCATTTTACGATACACTATATTATGTGGAACTCCTCGGCTAAGCCTACTCTTTCACCACTTCTGCGATCTCATGTGAGCCTTAAATTAAAGTAAGCTTCACCAGCATGCTTATATTTACCTCCGCGACCATTGAGTTTAATGCCACTGCTCACAGCCCGCAGGCTGATTGCAGCAGAGTCCCGCAAAAACGGCGCTGCAGGCGACCACATCAGACAGACAGGGACAGCCCTAAGTTGTGTGCCATGCTGGAGTTTCACTCCAGGGCAGACAGACAGTGTCTCTCTCCCTGTCTTTGGCTTTCAGAAGAAAGTAAACAAATTACTTAACACTTCGCTAGACAAGCTTCAGCAAGAGTTTGGTCGCATCCAGTACTGCAGAAAAGTTCATGTCTGACTAAAAATTAGCGTACAAAGTTTGCACATAATAAAAACAAAAAACTGGACCCCCTGTGGGCATGTGTGCGAGCTAAAACAAAGGTAAACAAAGCACAAGGAGGCCGATGAAGTTACTTACAGTACGCACAAAGCGTAAGCCCCGTTGACACTCTCACTATCCCGCACCAGGAAGCTCCCGTCTATCCCGGCTCGGGCAAGCAGCTCCTCGGCCGCCGCTCGACTCAGGTCCCGATGATACCACATCGGCGGTGCGGGCCCCAACGGAGAAGCCCCACTGCCACCACCACCACCCCCGGCCATGGCCACAGCCCTTCCAACCGGGTTAAACTCAAGCTGCTTCCCGTCTCCTCCGAAAAACCTCCCAACACTCCTCCAGTCTAGTAAAATAATCCAGCGACAGAAGCGAAGAGAGCCAGAAGAAGTGCAGAGAAGCAGCCGTTATTCCGAGAGAAGTCAGGAGGCGCCAAAGAAGCGACGGCGGGCATACAAGTTGTTAATTTGTTAAGTTACGCTGTTTGCGGCTGCTTCCTCAGTTCCTGAAAGGCTCACCGCCCTCCCCTTTCTCTTCCCAGTCCCACGGAAATCAGGGTATGTAAATCCACACGGAGACCGGGGAACAACAGCGGGGACGAGCTCGGTCAAGTCAGCGTAATGTCAAAAATATAGTACTTCCTGCTGGGCTTTTCAAAATAAAACTAATTGATTTCGAATTTCCACTGGCACGCTTTATTAGAGAGGAAAAGTCACCTTAGGTTTGTTTCCTGTTGTGTCTATCACTAACTTGCTTGACAAAGAATGACGGATGGAGTTTTGCTGTGATGGATAAACAGAAAGAGGGGAAAAAAGGAGAATAAGTGAGCTAAAGTTGGACTAATAGATAAGAGCATGAAAGGTAACATTTACTTTTTTACAGCACAAGTATGAGGTACATTCATCTTAAGATTCTTTACACCCCTGTCCACTTCAGCAGATTTTTTTTTTTTTGCTTTATACTCCACTACCACTTTGTTGACTACTTACTTTACAGAATCAGGTTTTACACACATCAATAGACAGCATATAATGCATTAATAAATATATAAAATGTAAAATTGAAATTAAAATTAAAAGTTTAAATTATCTGCACCTTAGTCATATACAGTGTTAAAGTGCTTTGTAGGCCTTGAAGTATGTATCATAACTATCCAACACTATTGGTGCACACTGGAAGCAGCTGTTGTACATTACCAGCTGAGTTTTTCCTGTGAGATACTGGTCTACTATTACATTTGTAACATTATAACATGGTTTAGTGTTTTTTCCAACATGATGATAGTAGCTTTGCTTAAGGATTGGAGCACCCAGTTTGCACCCATACGAGTAAAAAGCTTCCAGAGTGAACTAAAAGAAATGTTCTTGTGTCGTGGTCACGTAGCCTACGCAGTCAAAGCCTTGACTAATACCAGAGGGCTTTCCTCTTTGAATATCAGTGTGATCTACAGCCACTAGGGAGGCCCAGCTGCGTTAATTTCTCAACCCAAGCTCCAATCCAGTTATGCAGTACTTTTCTTTTCCAGACCACACACACATTAAAATGCACATGCACCTTGCTCCCACAAGGTGTAACTGCCCACCTAAGGGCCCAGACTCACAAACCACAGGACACAAACAACCCAGCGTTTAGAAATCTTTGCTCATTACTCTGATTTAGCTTTTTTTTTTCTGCCCACAAAAAGTCTGACTCCTAACGAGTGTCATGGAACAAGAGAGAATATAGACATAAAGAGAAAGAGAGTGTGAGATTTGGGCAGGGTGGTGTGTGTTGCCAATGACCTCAGAGAAGCTGAGTATTAATAGCCACAGGGACAGCAGCCATCCCAGTGCTATTTCTGGTTATGGCATCACACTGTGTGTGTGAGATGAATGTAAAAAAAAACTGAACTGTAAAAGCATGTGGCTTAACATGCAGAGCTCATAAAAGTGTATTGTGAGATGTTTCATAAGGTTAAAACTACATTGTCAGCAAAATGGAGTGCAAATAACTCATTTTGCACATTTGTGTCTCTTTCAGCTAACCATAAATGTCTACTGCAGTTGTTACAACAGTCAAAGATTATAGCCACACTGACAGCACAACAAACCAGTAATCCCCATTGCTGGGCAACAAAGGACAACTTCATGGAGAACCAATTCTTCAGATCTTGGGCCAGATGTTGAAGCCAAAGGACAGGCTATTTTGTGATACTCCACAATGTTACTGCATCTCACTGATGCTGCACTTTCACTTTCAGTTTCTTTACTTACTGTTTGATATTTTCAGCAGAATTTAGTGATATTTGGAGAAATGCATCCTTGTTATTATCGGTTCAGTATTTTCTTTTCCACTGGCTGCAACACAGCCTGATAGGAGAGTATTTCCACCCTGAACCCTCACAGAAACTTCTAAACTCTTTTCACGCTGCTGATCTCTTCTCTAACCATTTTTAGTTCTTTCAGATCTTGTTATGACTTCCCAATTTTCCCTCAGCTACTGCTTCGTAATGACCTTACAGACTATGGAAAATGCAAGTTTGAAACACTTTTTTGTAGCTTTCTGCTGCTTTGTAGGCATCAATTAGACCAATTTAGTTGCTTAAAGGAGCCAACGGTTGCTGAGTCAGAGGATTTATCATCTCTCTCTAATTGCTGTTGAATTGGTATTGTTTTTAATATCACAAAATACAAACAGTCCAGTTTCAAGAAAGGCTGTTTTTTTTCCTTCATTCTTGTAGTGATTGTATTTAGACTAACCTGTCACTTTATTAGGCACACCTGTTCAACTTTTGGTTAACAAATAATCTAATCGGCCAATCACATGACAGCATGTCATGGTCCCTGGCTGTGATGTTGTGTTTGCTTTTTTTTCTCCTGTTCCTCTCCCTGGTGTGTGGGTTTATGTTGGTGGGCTTGTCTTTCTGGAGCTGTTTTGGTTTGTGTCTCCTCCCTCCCGGACCAGCTGTCAATCAGCTGTTCTCACCTGTTCCTGATCAACTCATTTTCTGGCTCTTCTTAAGCGGGCAGCTGGCTTCCACCTGTCGCTGGATTATTGACTGTGAACCAGTTAGTTTCGGCCACCACCTCATGAGTATCGCCTGTGTTTCTGCAGTGACTTACCTGAGCTTTCTTTGTGTGCAGATTCCTCCCTGGTCAAGTGGAAACCCTCCTGGAACCCGCAGCCCCGTCACCTCCTGACGCCCTCCAAACAGCCCGCTCTTCACATCTCCCTCCGGAGCCCTAGTCATCCCTTTCATTTCCAGAGTTCCCCCTTTCTCCCCCCATTCCCCAAACCCGCCTGCCCTACTACCATAGTCACTGTAAATAAAACCGTGCACTAAACCGATCCCTCTGTTTCTGCTTTGAGTCCTCAGCACCTCATCCGTGACACAGCAGCTTAGTGCATTTAAAGATGATCAAGATTATCTGTTTAAGTTCAAACTGAGCAGCAGAATGAGGAAGAAAGGTGATTTAAGTGACTTACTCAAACAGGCTGGTTTGAATATTTCACAAACTGATCTACTGGGATTTTCCCCACACAACCATCTCGCCAGACTGCTCTGAGCTGAAGGCAAAAGTAACCAAACAACCACTCATTAGGACCAATGTATGCAGAAGAGCATCTGTGAATGCAAAACACATCAACCCTTGAAGCAGAAGCCCACACTGGGCGCCCCTCTTCTCAGAGGCTGTAATTGAGGCTTTGCATGAGGTCACCAGAATTAGACAACAGAAGCTTGGAAAAACATTACCTGGTCCAATGAGTCCCAATTTCTGCAGCCACACAAGCTCAGATCATCCCAAATTGGTATCTATGACATGAGTTGACTCAAATAGGCTCCACAGTCACCAGATCTCAGTCCAACAGAGCAGCATTGGGATGTGGTGGAGTGGGAAATATGCATATTCAATAACCCCTTAACTCAAGACACACACTCAAATGACTGGAACAGGAAAAATGCATCATGCAGCATCTGCATGATGATCTCATGCCAGTATAGACCAAGGTGTACCCAACAACATGTTCAATGTGTGTACATTTTTTTCCTAAAATAATCAACAAAATTTGGTCGTGGGTGCTTAACCTTCTTCTCTCATTCAACTCGTTGTATATAGAAGTTCTGTGGGTGTAGTTGATGCTGTCAGAAGAGACGGGAAAGGCTAGGGTAAGATACACAGTGTACACTTGATTGTGGTATCACAAAGGAAGGGTGTTGTTATCAGTATGAGAAACAGAGCAACAGTTTGACTTATCTGATGACTGCCAGAAGGCCGCATTTTTACAACATTTACAGAGGAATTACATGAGATATAGATTTTTTTAAGTACTTCAATCAGGTCTTGATTAAATACACAGAGTACATAAAATATGTATCTCAGTTTTACCTCTAAGCCTCCAAGGTCATCTGCGGTTACATCTTAACTAATCAAAAGCCTTACTCAAAGACCCGGTGGACCACATTCACATGCAGTATTCACAGGCACTCAAACACGTGTACACATGGAGGGAGTTAGGCTCTTACTCTTTCTCCCTGCCTTTTTCCCTCTCTTTCTCTGTCACAAACACACACACAAACACACACACACAGGACTGGAACCCCATAATTACCAAGCAGCGGAGCCCGCTAACCACTGGCTGGCCCCGGAGTGATCATGTGATGGTGTGATCATTGGGGCCCAGCACGGAGAAACATTTTCCCACACTGCAGATCCTGGGTCAGTTTTACAGTTTCCCTACTGGTCATTGAGGTTATGAAGGGGTTATTACACTGATCCATAGACTGCACTTAAGAGAAATATCATTCCAGAGCTGTGCAGTAATACAGTATGTGGCATGTCTCTTCATGGCTCGTCCAGGAGCACGAGTTTATTTTTGTTTTATTTCCCTTATCCATGCAGATCTTTGATTTTACAATACTTGACTGGACACAAAATTGCTGTGTTGCTTTGACATTGGCTGATGGAATTATAATCTTGTGTGCATTTTCTTTTTATTCTGGAACAGGAAGCCAAAAAAAAGGACAGCTGACAGCTGGTCCTCATCGAAATGAGTGTATATGAAATCAGTTTTCATGTGTTGGGGGATATTAACTAATTTCGGCTTCTGATGGCGATTACTCCCACTGCTGAGGCAGATGCAAAAAGCTGCCATTTAAGCAACTACCCAAGCAGGCAATTCTGATATCACTTATGTTGTCAGAATATTTCATTGCATCAATACCTATTTTCTAGCTGCCCTCTTCACTAGAATGGAAACCAAAGGGGTCTTAAGGAGCTCAGTGACTGACAGAAGAGACAAAAAAATAGTGTTAGAAATCAGTTTTACTCCAAAGTGCTACAGCATAGGTTGGGAATATTAATATTAAGTCATTACAGAGAAGGCTGTGACAGCCAGGAAGAGCAGCGTTGGCAGAGCAGAGCTTTGCTGTTGCTGTCCATTGTTGAGGTAATATTCAGCCACCTTCTCATTGGGGTTTGTGCCGTTAAACCAGAGCTGCATGCATCGCCCAGATGTTTTGGTAGAGGTGGTATACATGTAAGAGTTGGACCAGATTTGTTCACACATTGATTTGGGTGTGGGGAAAACATCAGCCCACTTCCTGCACTTGCTACCTTCAGGGCATTTGTTAACACCTGTGAGAGAAGTGAAGGAATATTATACACTGGCATTAACCATGGTATCATAATGTCATTGTTTCGTCATAGGGCTAAATGTGAAAAGGAAAAAAAAAACGTGACAAAAATGTGAACGTGCTCGCTGTGGTTTATAACAATATAACAAGCACACATGCATTTCCGCTCTATTTTCTGAGTGGGCACCTTACCCGAGCTCCAGTCCCATCCCTTGTGCCAGTCAGTTTTGCAGGTGAAATCGTTCTTGCAGTCTTCCCACCAGCTTTCACAATCCTCCTTACACAAAGGCACATCCAAGATGCGCTCCTTACGCCAGCTCTGATCCACCTGCACACATGTACACCATTGGCTGGTTTGTATGATCAACAATAAACCAAACCAAATAGTTTTAACGACTATATACAGGGGTTGGACAATGAAACTGAAACACCTGGTTTTAGACCACAATAATTTATTAGTATGGTGTAGGGCCTCCTTTTGCGGCCAATACAGCGTCAATTCGTCTTGGGAATGACATATACAAGTCCTGCACAGAGGTCAGAGGGATTTTAAGCCATTCTTCTTGCAGGATAGTGGCCAGGTCACGACGTGATGCTGGTGGAGGAAAACGTTTCCTGACTCGCTCCTCCAAAACACCCCAAAGTGGCTCAATAATATTTAGATCTGGTGACTGTGCAGGCCATGGGAGATGTTGAACTTCACTTTCATGTTCATCAAACCAATCTTTCACCAGTCTTGCTGTGTGTATTGGTGCATTGTCTCCTGATACACGGCACCGCCTTCAGGATACAATGTTTGAACCATTGGATGTACATGGTCCTCCAGAATGGTTCGGTAGTCCTTGGCAGTGACGCGCCCATCTAGCACAAGTATTGGGCCAAGGGAATGCCATGATATGGCAGCCCAAACCATCACTGATCCACCCCCATGCTTCACTCTGGGCATGCAACAGTCTGGGTGGTACGCTTCTTTGGGGCTTCTCCACACCGTAACTCTCCTGGATGTGGGGAAAACAGTAAAGGTGGACTCATCAGAGAACAATACATGTTTCACATTGTCCACAGCCCAAGATTTGCGCTCCTTGCACCATTGAAACCGACGTTTGGCATTGGCACGAGTGACCAAAGGTTTGGCTACAGCAGCCTGGCCGTGTATGTTGACCCTGTGGAGCTCCTGATGGACAGTTTTGGTGGAAACAGGAGAGTTGAGGTGCACGTTTAATTCTGCTGTGATTTGGATACAATCCGGGTTAGCACTTGAATATCCCTTTCAGACAGCTTCCTCTTGCGTCCACAGTTAATCCTGTTGGATGTGGTTTGTCCTTCTTGGTGGTATGCTGACATTACCCTGGATACCGTGGCTCTTGATACATCACATAGACTTGCTGTCTTGGTCACAGATGCGCCAGCAAGACGTGCACCAACAATTTGTCCTCTTTTGAACTCTGGTATGTCACCCATAATGTTGTGTGCATTGCAATATTTTGAGCAAAACTGTGCTCTTACCCTGCTAATTGAACCTTCACACACTTAAGATTGGCCACCAGGCTGGTCCAATTTAGCCATGAAACCTCCCACACTAAAATGACAGGTGTTTCAGTTTCATTGTCCAACCCCTGTATGTATATATTCAAATTTGTCACTTTGAATCTGTCCTAACAGACCATTTCAGTCCTTTCAACTTCCTATGCTGCCATCTAGTGGCACAAGTACAGAAAAACATCAGAAACACACTGATAAATACGCACCGGTTGGATCCAGGGTCCCAAGTGTGGTGAGCACTCATAAAAGCAAGTGTCTTGGATGAAATGTTTCTTGCACTCCTGGCTCATAGCACCACAGTGATTCCAGTTGAAGTTGTACAGATAGGAGGTATCCTCGTGGGCTTCTTCTGTGGTGTTGGCTGTGCAGCATGCATTCTCTCTCCATGGAGAGCACTGGAAAGAGGAAAACAGGATCGCTTGTATACAAACTAAAAAACAAACAAACAAACAAAAAACTTTTTTTCCACACCGAGCTCCTTGTGGTGGCTCAGACATCAGATAAGAACAGAAACCTTGGAGTCAGTGCCATGTTTGCATTCATCACCTGCTTGTACAGTTCTCCCTCAGGGCCGGGCTCGGTTTTGTGATGTTTTGCATCCATGCACATGTTCACTTTGTCTAGAGACATGGCTCCACTGGAGAGGGCAAGCAGCAAGGTCAGGACAGACCACATGACTGTTTGGGTGGGAAGCATCAACAACGGGCTGTGTGAAAAATCTTAAGTTTATTAAGAGGTCTATAGTAGGAAGAAAGAAAACAACATGGGATAGCTGTCAGCAAACAGTACAGGCCAACTCTTTCTGACCTCTAACCTGAGTTTGACACATGCAGTACTTTGTTTACTTTAGTTAAGTCCAACTGGCAGGTGTCTGGACTGTTTGGTCGTGTTTGTGGTTCTCACCTCTTTCCTATACTGCCCTCTAGTTGCCCTTGCATGCTCTCTCAGTCAAATCACAGCAGCGCTATTTCGACTCCTTTTATTGGCTAATTCCTGCGGAATGCGCCAAAAATCTCAAAAAGATAGGGGTGAATGGGGGACAACCGGGAAATGCCAATTGGGAGGGGCTCCTGTTTATGAGAGGAAGCAGCTGGAGCATCTTGGAGATGATGTAACAATGACTCAGGCGGGCAGACGGAAGTGTCTGCATGCCTTTTAGTGGTTTCATGTAGTTAGTGTCTATCAGCTTGAACCCCCACCCCCGTCCTGGAGAGGTCACCTCTGGCCCACAGAGGTGACCTCTCCAGGTGAATGCAGGATTAAGGCACTTCCACTTTCCATCCCTTACAGACAATCTAGTTTTCAGTCCAACTACTCCAAGCCCTGAGAGAAACCTTTGTAAGACATATGAGTTAGAAAGTGTGCTACTGAGCAAAGGTTCTGTGTGGGATAAATGACTCATATGTGAAATAAATAAAAAGAAAAAAAGGGAGTTAGATTTAAAAAGATATTTTATCATACTTTGGAGTGTTGAGCTTGCAGCAGAGTTGGGGATCCTCACCAGTTTAAGGTTTAGAGTTTATGGTGATCTGGGCAGTCTTTCTGGGCAGGTTCTTTAGGAAGGAAGAAAAGTTAAACACAGCTCACCGATCTGGTAGTTATGAGAATTATTAACTGGGCAGAAAAGTCATAGTCACAGTCTCACAGCTGTGTACATTTTAATGCACAAAAACACATGTGTGTCCCCTTAAGAATTCTCTGCCTGCTGATCTGACTTTCAGGTTCTTTCTCATTTTTGTGTTCTAAACGATAGACGTGAGGAAGCTTTACTGCCGGATGCCACCACAAATAAAGTGTGGCTCCTGAGTGCAGCATTAAAAATACAAAAGGACCCAATGTAAGATAAAAATCTGGACTCAATCAGAGAGCAAATATCCCTCTACACTTTTTTGTATCTGAAAGCCAAACACTGTAAGTGACCAATGAAAGATAAACTCACCAATGAACCCATGAATAGTGAACAAATTTCCTTTACCTTGTCAGCTTCTGTGACGATTCCTTTTGAAGGGGTGAGGCTATAAACCAGTATCTGCAGATCCCCTTGAACACGCTTCTCAAGACCAAACAAAAAGTTCAAAACACAGATTTGGGCCTGAATGCGTGTTTCTGTGTGTGTGTGTTTGTCAGCGTGTGTGAGTGGAGTGTGACTGAATATATGTGAGATCTTGCTGTGCTTTTGAATAATTGGTTTCCAAAGTCCAAAGTCCATGTCAAGTGTGTGTGTGTGTGAGTGTTTGTGTGTGTCTGAGATGAGTGATTTAATGTGCAGACAGGTGACAAATTAAAGAAAAATCTTTACGGCTTTCACAGTCACATGCATTCAACCAATGCCGAGAGATTTTGGCACACTTGCAGTCCTCTCCACTACTATCAAAAACACTAATTCAGGGAATATCTTATGGAAGAATGTTGTTCCATCCTATCAGATAAGTGTAGAACCAGTACCAAGCCATCTTGAAGCTCCTTTAACACTCTTGATGTTGGGTTATTCTTTCTTTCTTTTTTTTTTTAAAACCAGTCTGTATTTGTTCCTAAGGGTAAGTGATTTTCCATGAGCTTTATAGCATCTTGCCATGAGGAATATCTTGTCTTATCTCAAGGTCTACCCTGCTCGCCACCACCCTTTCTCTCATACGCACACACAAACAGACACACTGTTATGAAATGTCAGCGTGACCTGGGACGACAATAAGAAGATCAAAAAGATGGTAATTAAGACCTGTTTCCAATCACTGCATTGCTTTTAGTGCTCTCATCATGCAAATGAAATTTTAAAGATTACAAGCACTCTCAAGAGAGACATTTCATTGCATGTGCATAAATGTGCACATTCCTTGTGTTTGGAGCTCTGAACTTACTGATAAGAATTTTCAACTTCAGCAGCATTTACACAAATCAGCCATGAACTATGACAAGAATTGTATCTACTATCTTAGCAGCTTCGTATAGTTTGAAAGGGAGATTGTGCCAGTGTGCTATGGGTAGTTAAAAGTTGAAATGATGATATACTAATACTAATAATAAATAGCAGATGCTGCTCTCCCAGACAGATATAGTACTGTAAAAAGTCTTGACTCCTGCCTTATTTTGTAATATTTTGCATCCAAGGAGCCAGACTTTCTTGTACATTTTTTAAAGTGCTCTTGAGCAATAGTTCTCCAGGCTTTCTGAAGGTCTTTCAAAGTTTTTCTTTGGACATTGGTGGCTTTTTCACTCATTTTCAGTCCAGTCCGTGTACCTGACCATTTTCAGAGGATTTCTTTCTTTATTTCCTTTTAGGCCACTTAACACTGACCTATGAATCATTCAAACACCTAATGCAAGGGATGAAGCAGTGCTGTGGCTACACACAATGGATAACTTAGCAAAGAACCAACTTTAAATTGTATCCTTAGGTACTTTGTTACTAGCAGCATGTCTAAAGAACTCATCATTTGTTTCCATTTGTTTAGTGGAATCTATGAAAAAAGTCAAAGATAACACAGTTTGACTGGCATAAAATAATATAGTTGAACCAACAAGGTGATTTCCAAAGTTGGCCTTTCAGTTCAGCATGTTGTTGATGTACATCCAGGTCATCCACCACATCAACATCCTGTCCCAGAATAGGCATAAAATGGAATAAAGCAATATGTTATAATATATACACAGATCATTAACTTCACTCTAACACATTTTAGTTAAATCTCATAATTGGCTCTTCTTTATTTACAAGTGCTCATATCATAGACTTGTTCTATTATCCGAAAAGGGAACCTTAATGGAGTGCCGCTGGTGGAAAAAAAAGAAGAGGGCTCTTTTATAGGTGAACACCAGCAGTTTCCGGTTAAATTTGTTTTGAATTTTTTGTCCGGTCGCTGGCAGGTGTTTCAGACTGTCCGGGTAAGGTAAAGTAAAGCGTTATTTTCCTGTTTGATTATATTACAGCCTCTTTTATCCAGAAAATTGGCGGTGTTTTAGACTTTAGATTCTCGATCATTAAGGACGTTTGCTGTGTCCTTTATCTTTCGCGAACTCTGACTTGAGGTTCAGTTTTTGTCTCCGTGAAAAACGTGGGATTTGTTGCTTTTGTGTGACAGGCATGTCCACACTGTCTCCCCTCGTTGTTCCCCCCGGATAACGGAGACCCTGTGGTTTAACCTGGACCGACCGTGCGTGGACGAGACTGAGCTGCACCAGCAGGAGCGGCGAGCACCAGACCTGGGTAAAGGCCCCTGCTCCCGGCCACAGTCATTATAAGCGTGTATTTTCCATTTTCCTCTTTGTTGCTTTCAGTTCAGCTTAGATCAGTTTACTCAGTGGGCTTGCTCGTTCCAGTTTATTATTTATTAATTTATTTTGTGAATGGGTAAGAGTTATGTGGAAGCCCCAGATTAAAACTTTCCATATATTTTCGGTTGTATTAAGGTCGGGTTTTTAAGTACATAGTAGTATCTGTCTACACACACACACGCACACACACACACACAAGCTAAGGCAGTTTAAATGAAATGTTTCAAAGTTAAAACAATACTATATACAGTATAGGTAAGATATTATAAGTGAAAGCAGTCCAGGAGAAGCTGTATAGCTTGATGGCCACAAGTAGAACTGACGTTCTGTGATGCATTGTGGGTGAATGAGTCTTTTGCTGAATGTGCTCCTGAGATGGGTGTGAAGGATTGTCCAGTACTGACTGTAACTTGGACAGCATCCTCCTTTCTGAAACCCCTGCCAGATCAGTCTCCACACCCATAATGTTACTGACCTTGCAGATCAGTTTATTGATCAGTTTATGACACTACATACTCCTTAATACATGCAAAATGTCTCTCCCTCAGTTGCAGAGCATTGCTGAAAAGGACAACAACCTGATGCCCATTGGAAAACCAATTTTTGAGGTAACAGCATTAGCATTTTAAACAAAATGGTCACTGTGTGAAACAGGCTGGTTGCATAGTTCCCTCCATTTATGCTGTCTGCGTTTGCTGGTTGCAGGCAGGCTATGAGGAGGAGGAGGAAGAGGATGACGAAGATGAAGAAGACAGCGAGGAAGACTCAGAAGATGAAGAGGACATGCAGGACATGGATGAGATGAATGACTACAATGAGTCACCTGATGATGGCGAGATCAATGAGGTGCTTTTCTTTCCAGGTCACAGTATCATTAACCCAGCTCTCTGAAGGGCTTTTAAAAACCTTTCTATTTTTAGAATATGGCAGAAACACATCTACTTAAATGTTATTTCTTTTTCTCTCCCCAAACGGCCTTTAATTTGGCTCTGTGTGGTTTTTTTTTCTGTCAGGTGGATATGGAAGGGGCAGACCAAGACCAAGACCAGTGGATGATTTAAAACAAGACTAATCTCCATCAAGCTGACCCTGGGTTTCCACTACTTAAAATACGACTGCTGCCCCTTCAGTTTGTGACACACATGTTTTATATGTGTAATTAGGAAGAAATGATGCTAAAGAATCACCATAAGATGCTTTAAGGACAAGTCAGCACGTTCTTCTAACTTCAAACTGCAGTCAGTCATCATTGGACGTCAGTGGCAATCTGTGACTGTGGTAAATACTTTTATCCAGTTAAAGCAGCTCCAAGTGTGCGGTGCTCTTTAGTAGATGTTGTTTTTTACTCGGTCAGGCACGCCTTCACGCAGTGGCAGCAGCTGGCCCAGTGATCCGCTGTGTAAACTTTGACCTTTTCCTATCTTCAGCCGTGTGCAAATAAGTGTCTCCAACCAGCTGACTGAGCACGTTCACAAGTCAAGTCAGCAAAATAATTTATTGACCTATGCAAAAGTCATTCACTATATAGTCCAGTTCTGTTTCACAGCAGTGTTTTGTATGTTACAGAAATACCTTCACAGAGGATTCATAAAGCCGCATGACTTGTATTATGTTCAGACAATAAAATATAACAAAATGTAATGTTTCACGTGTGGCTCAATAAACTAAAAAGCAGTAATGTAAAGTCTGATAAAAGCTAATCTGAGTTTTGGTGGTGAAGAATCCAAGGTTTACATGATTAGACTTTTAATGGCAGGAAAGATTTTAAACATGAATAATTATACATGCAGCAACTGAAAGCAGACAGATAATTAATATTGACACACACTTTAATAAAATGACTTAGATTTGGGGTTTAATTTACATTTAGATTAAGCTTTGTATTGTGTCTTTCAAATTTGGGAGTTACTGAAACAAGTCTTAGAAAAAGTTGTTTATTCAAGTCTTAAACAACAGAATGACACGAGATGCTGAATATGTGACACTATCACAGCAGTATAAAGAATGATGGGTATATATATATATATATATATGTATATGTGTATATATATATGTATATGTGTATATATATATATATATATGTATATGTGTATATGTGTATATATATATATATATATGTGTATATGTGTGTATATATATGTGTGTATGTATATGTATATATATGTATATATATGTATATATATACATATATATGTATATATATATATGTATATGTGTATATATATGTGTGTGTGTATATATATATATATATATGTATATATATATATATATATGTATATATATGAAGGCACTGGTGGTGAGTTATTTTGCAAGGCATTTCTGCATGAGTTGAGATGTAGAGACTAGAAACTGAGATGATAAACCTTTGAGATGAAGTAAGTCATGACAACTTTCCTTATGAATTTGGACAAGGGCTATATCCCATTCCTGAAGTGTGCGTTTGAGTAACACAGTGGAATCTCAGCCTGCATCATCTACTTGATTCCCTGGTATACCAGTTCAGCCATCCCGTCTCTGATGCCCTTGCTATACTCTAGCGTGGCTCGGTGGATCCTCCATTCATACAGGCCACTCTTGCGAATATATCTAAGGAACTTTGGAGCACCTGGAAACAGCACATTGTCCGCCAAGATGAATAGAGCCCTTTCCCAGTAGACCAGAGCCCTCCAGCAACTGCAACACACAGAGGCAGTGAGTGAGGCAGCTGAACAGGTAACAGTGGGAAATAAAGCAAAATTTAAGTCATACGCAAATATCCTTAGTCATAATTTATTCTCATTACTTGCAGGTCAGGGAGGTAGCATTTCTTCCAGTGGTCCATGAAGACAAAATCCAGCCTTTCCAAATTGTAGTCAGACCGCAGCTGAGGGATGACCTCATCAGATGGCTTGACAATGAGCTCCACCTGGAGAAGCCACAGCATGATTATCAAAAGTGTAAAACTCATGATTCTGTAAATAGAATAGCTTAATTGTCATTATTCATCACATATAATAAAAGTACAGTAAAATTAGGATAATAATGCTGCAGATGTATTTAATATATGTCTTTCAGATGTCCTACAGTACATGAAGTGCACTGGACAAGGAAGAAAAGTTTGGAAATTGTTTGGATGTATCTCACCATATCATCATCAAACCCTGCCAGGCGAATGACTTTCTCAGCAATAGCAGCATTCCTCTGGTCCATCTCGATACTGTAGAGCTTGGCACCCACAGGCAGAGAACGGGCGATCCGCACAGTGCTGTATCCACAGTGGGCGCCCAGCTCCAGCACTGTCAGAGGACTGTGCTCCATCAGCAGCCGATCCAGGATCTTCCCTTAAAATTGAGGGAACCAGACACACAAAAACACATGTAAAGGTGCTGTATGTTCTAAAAAAACAAACAAACAAAAAAAAATTGTGTTCAAACTCTGCACCTTTTTTAGGCCCAATATTGCTGATGAACTCCACCTTGCTGCACCAGACATCAAAGGCTTCGAGGATGCTGTCAGGGTCACCAGGGGTGGCATGCGTGAGGACATGCTGGTAGGCACGCTCCTCTCGGCTCAAACCAGTAACACAGTCCTTCCATATCCTGATGAGGACTGCCCGATCAGAACAGCACAAAGTAGTAACGGTACCTGATAATCAGTGTCAGCAGGAGTGGAAGGAAGGCCAGAGCAATAGCAGGAGACACCATCCTAGCATCTACAGATAGAAACACACATACACAGGTAGATTCATTTGTCAGATATGCATTAACAAAATGAGCCCTGTGTTTACTAAGGATTGTTTTTAGGATGTTTTTAATTGGGATGGCAGCGGGAGACCAAGAACCAATAAGTAGGAGGTGAATACCCACTCCCCCTCTTTTCACTCCTTATACTGCATGTCATTAAATTTTGTCTGTTATCTCTCCATAGTTTTTGTCCTGGTCTCTCTTTGCTCCTCTTTCCTCTCACCTGCCAGCAGGCTGCGTCAGTTGGCTGCTCCTCCATAAGCCTGGTTCTGCTGGCGGTTTCTTTCTTTTGCCTAGTGCTTGCTCATAGGGGGTCATCGGACTGGTATGGTTTTTCTCTGATATTGTATGGTTTTACCAAACAACTGCAAAGCACCTTGAGGTGACTTGTTGAATTGACACTAAATCTACTTACTATAATACCTGAAGTCTGTGATTGTTGTTTCTGTGTCTTCCAACTCCTCCTTCATAATCAGAAGTTGAGCAACCAAACATGGCACGGATCTGACAATATCAGATACTGTGACACCATCAGGTCCCTGGAAACTACCAAGCAATGATCTAAAATGATCTTATTTTAATTTTATGGCCAATAGCAAGAACAGGAAAACTCACACTCTAGTATTGGCATGTAATAGTAAATAAACTGAACATTGAAAATTAGACTATAATTAGAAAACTTATAGAAGTGATTGACACAGGGAATTTGGCTCAAGTTCATATTATGTTGTTTAGCATTATATTGTTTATTGAGAAAGACAACACTCTTTTCCAAGTAAAGGGGGAGCACTCGTAAAAAAAAAATATTCAGGGGGAGCGGTGCCACTCAGGGCCCCCCTTAACCATTCCCCTGACTGCAAGACCACTTACTTACTCCATGTGCTGTTCTGTCATGTAAAACAGCAGCAGAAGGTACAACTTGGGACAAAGGAAAACC
>JAMQGT020001452.1:0-16504 GCA_024447675.2 Pterophyllum scalare | reverse complement strand
CATGCAGATGGGAATCTGTGGATCATCTTCTGTCAAACTTAATGCAAAAATGGCATCCTGCACACTGTATATATAAAACTAAGTAACTACAGGAATCTACTCTTGATAGTTCACACCAACAAGCGCATAACACGGCTCATTTTAGATTCCCTGCACAGTTTTACTCACTGCGATTCACATCCAAAGGTTGCTGAAACCAAAACATCCACATGCCAATCACAGGTTTGCTGTAAGAGAGCAGGAACAGACAGGAATTAGAGATGGTACTGAGGGGACGGTGAGGGAAAAGAGGAAAAAAAGAGGTCTTGATTAAACAGTTACTGCCACGTAGCCTCACTCCAGGCAATTTGCTAAGACTAACACGTTTTCAGAATGCCTTGGCTTCCTGCCAATTAGTTGCTCTGCATAGCAATGTGGCCAGAAGGTTTTGGATTTTGTAGTAGGAAGGATGTCAGTGGAGAGAAGTGCCGCTGGCATCCAACTCCTACTCTCCTGGAAATATGCTTCAGAAATGTCACATGCAGGTGCTACATTACTGCCTGTCACAGATTTAAAATGACAGTGTGTACATGCAGAGGACAGGTTCTGAAATAATAGATTTAATGCAGCATTCTGCCCTGTCGCATATTGTAGCTGTGCTGTATGTGTAAGATGCTAATATTCATTCCAATTTTACTGAAACTCAGAATTAACGTGGCTGATTTGAGTGTTTGAAGCCACAAAGAAACTTGCCAAAGGCGGTGTGAGGGAGGACATTCACATGCAGTAACACACACACACACACTTGCAAATGCGCACACAGAGATATTTTCTCAGTGTCAAAGCAACTGTAACCCATCATGCCCCCACTGGTGGAGGTGCCAGCCGCTGGCTCCCTCAAGGATGACAGGCAGATGACAGCACACACAGTGAGGCAGCTGCAAGAGATCGTCTGCAAAAGCTGGAAAAATCCTGTCTGCTTACCACAAACACTAACTGCGGTTTCATATACGTTATTTTAACTCCCATGTTTGCTCATCAAGCTACAGTCTTGCATTATTTGATGCTCAAATCTCAGCTGCATATGTGGAAACCTACTGGTAATTCTTAAAGTCAGTTAACTATTGAACTGCTCCACTCTGGTTCTCATGCCTTTGCCTGATTACTGTAGCATAACCCAGTTATCCACTAAATTAATTTTCTACAATGACAAAGTTGAAATGTGTGCTTGCAAATCCTCACATGTCTCTCATTTACAAAAGTATTCAGATCGTTTGGAGAGACAGTAACATATTTCTCTTCTTTACTTATCTGTTTGCATAAAACTGGGGAAGCAGAGATGGAACAGCCTCCTGGACGGCTATCTCAGCATCAATCAGGCCTTTCTGGCAGCCCGATTGCAGTTTGCCAAATGGCATGTAAAAACTCAGAGAGCTTGTGGGGAAAAAAAAAAAAAAATTCTCTGATCTGATGAGAGGAAAACTGAACTCTCTGAGAAAAACTTTAAGCACTTTGTTGAACACCAGGCACTGCTCATTGCCTGCCAATGCCATCTCTAGCGTGAAACATTAAGGTGCCAACATGATGTTATGGGGGAGATTCTGACTGGCAGGCACAGGGAGGTGGTCACAAGGATGAATGCAACAAAATCCAGAGAGGTCCTTGGAAAAAAAAAAAAACTTGCTTCAGAGTGCAGCAACTTGAGACTGAGCGACAGTTCACCTTTCAGCACCTCAATTACCTGAAGCAAACAGCCAAGACAATGCCAAAGTTGCTTTGAGACACAGCTGACTGTTCGTGAACGGTTCAGCCAAAGGTCAAACCCCCAGAAGTATGTGGAGAGACCTGAAGATGGTAGTTCACATATGCTTTCCGAACCGGTCTGAGCAAGCTACAAAAGAAAGGGAAAAATGGTATTAACTGCTCAAGTCAGCTCTGAATCAAGTTTTTAAATATTGAATTAGGCTATTTCCCTGAGATCACAGTCATTTTTATCATTAGACAGAAAATATTGTAGAAAAAACCTTTATGGCAGCTAATATTTTCTGAAGTAAATGTCCTTGCTATGTTGACAAAAGGTTTTATTTAAAAAAAAAGTACCACTATCCAAATTCACATTTTTCAAGTATTCTCCTTTAAAAACTCTATCTACAAAATAAAAAAAAGCTTCAAGTTTGTCTGCTTGAGTTTGATTGTGCCATGCAAGATGTTTCCAAATGCTCCTTTATCGATATTTCACACATGAACTCTGGACGCTGTTGGGAGAATAACAGTAGTACGTGGCAGGAGATGGTCTAAATAGTTCAAAAGTAGGTTTTACTGCTGTAAATACTGTGTTGGGTTTATCCTGAAGGAGGCATGACACAGGATAACCAGAGAAAAGACCAGGGCTGCATTGCATGTATGAACAGGATTTATCATTGTGTGCTGTTTAATATTTAATATGTCGAAAACTTGTTCTGTAAGTTTAAATATTGTATGGTTTCTGTGCAAAATCCCAGCAGTAATTAAGGGTCAAAGAGAGCAACACAGAAAAGTCTTTTTCACCAGCAAAGGTGGAATTCTGTGTGCATTACATTTAAGTTATTTTAAGCACTCATTTACATACTTGTGCAGGAAAGGTCCCCGGCGAACACAGCCACTGTAAACCCTTTTTTATATTAGAGTTGGGAATAAAATGTTTCAATGGATGTTAGAAAAGTGTATCAAATTGAACCTTTGTACCTTAATAAGTCTTCTTCACACATATTAACTTAACAGTTTAGTTTTCAAACTGATACGCTGCACAGTTATTAGTCTAATTTATGTTTACTTATGGACACTCGGGAGAATCAGATGTCATGTTTGTTTTTTTGTTTGTTTTTTCAGCGGCACGCTTGATGTTGAGGAGAAAAAGTGTTGGCATTCACAGCGCCACTCAGTTCTGAGCGTGAGATCTTAAACAGGTCCACATCTACACCCCCCCCCCAAGCCAAAGAGGTTTGACTTCATCTTCATCTTCAGTCTAAAGAAGATTGAGGAATGTTTTGCATGCAAGTGCCTGCCGTTCTCCTGAAATTAAAGGAGGGAATCTCGGGCTTCTGCAGACAGTGAATGATTGCATTCTCTAAATAACCTTAGAAATCTCAGCAAGACCTTGTTTAGACCAGAGTATTTTACATTTCCCCAAACCACAAAGTCACTTTTTCAGTTATAAATTATTATAGAATCTATCACGAGAGCTGTCACATGCAATTAACCTCATCATTATTACTTTACACTAATTTTATCATCTATACAGATTTGATGTTACAGATATGAATAGAATGATGGAAGTGTTTTTTTTCTTCTTTGTTTTACTTCTTAATCTTCCCCACTCATAGGAAGTCACAACTGCATGACCTGATATTTGGCCTTGGATGGAAAGGATGAATCAACTGTAATAATTTCATCTGCATTACTGGGAAAACTAAAGCCAGCAAAGCTCAAGCTACTTAATAAATGTGTAAAACCACAGCAGTATAGAAATGGTAAACTACTGTGAGACATCAGACTGTGCACATAATTTTTTTTAGCATTAGTTTTTACTTTGACATCTTAAATTGCCAAATCTTGTGCACTTGAAATTGCAAAGGTTATGTATTGTAATAATTTTATCTTACAAAGGGCTAGGACTGCTCGGCCTTCTGTAGTGACTCCTAAAATGCGGCAGTGTGTGGCTGTATTGTGGTGAACGTCTGCGCCACCTGGTTGGTCCAGTGATCTTACTTTGGTCTGCCTGCCTACTCTGCTGAGCTTAATGCAGACTGTGAATCAGTGCTATCTCTTTGCTTTGGTAATATTTGGCTTTGTCGTGGCTTTGGCAGCAGTATTGCTCTCTAAAAGAACATACACACTTCCTTATCAGGCATTACATAACACAATCATGATGTTTTATTTATTATGTGTGTGTTCACTGTAGGCCTGAAGCTAGAAGTGGGTCCAATCAGCTCACACCCACACCCAGATCAGAAAACATTTTGCAACAATAAATCTAAATGAAATATGCACTTTCTTTAATGTGCATGCTGATTTTGTCTGCACTTTAATTTAAAAATTAGCTAGTTCAAGTTATGCATTTACCACTTCAGCATTCTGTTGTTACTAAGTATGCCTTGCAAAGTATAATTCAGACTGAAATTTAAGCCATTTGTGTTCAATCATTAGATGCCACCACTTTCTACTGAGCACTGAACATGACCCTAAATGAATTCATCAGTACAAAATGACTGCAGAACCTTGTTCACATTATTTTTATTGTTTCGTTCAAATTCATACTTAAATAATGTTTTATTTTGGTAAATTACAGGTGGTATTTGGCTGTGTTACAAAATTAGAAACTTGAATGAGGGGAACTTCTGAAATTCAACATTAGATAACTATATTGATGTCCTAATATGTTTGGGTCATTTTTGAAGCAGACATGTTTGATTCAATTTTGTCAAATGTTGAAATAGTAAATGAGGTATTTTGGGTTTCTGTCTTTTAGTTAAACACACCAACACGAAACAATGAACAAAAGAACATCTGATGGCATCACTCTGGGCTGGAGGAAATTGGAAAGCTTTGGTTTTATAAAGCAATCTAATTAATTAGTTACAACATTAATATCCTTCAAAACAAAAAACTAAAATCAACTCAAAATGTGAAAATGACCGCTACTGGGAAGCCTTGTGTGGTGGCAATACAGTAAGCAGTGCTTGAGTGTCACCCTACTTCATACTGATTCAATTCTTTAAGTGTTTGCTGCTCTGAAAAAGCTCTTAGTCAACAATAGTGGTGACCATGAGTTTGAAAATGTTGTATGTGCCACACAAATGCTCGACTGGTTTCTAGAATACTCTGAGCAATACTGTCAAGCCAAATTTCAGAATGCATCTGAATGATTAATAATTCTCAGATACTAATCAATACTAAAAATTACTATCAGAGTAGATACTTATTTGCAATAGTATTGATACCAACTGTGCCATTTTTTGCCTCCTCACACAGCACTGCTGCAGACTGGCAGGCGCACAGCTCCACCGCTCACTAGCAGCTGAAGTAGTTCACTTTCACAACACTAAACAACATGCTATGAGGAATTTCGAGAAGCCAGTAAAGCTCCTGTTTTAACAACACTAAAGTAATACAGAGTTCTCATAAATGCTGACCTGGCCAATATGCATGTTAATGTTGGCTGCTTAAATTTTAGCAGGTACCCAATAGCTGCAAACCCACCCTCAGGGGGTCACAGGTTAGTGTACTTCTAGTACTGGTTGTTGGTCCCAAGCCTGGATAATTGGGATGGTTGCATCAGTAAGCTCATACAGCATAAAATCATTGCCAAACCAAACATATGGATCCATCTGCTGTGGGAACCCCTGCAGAAATAAGGGAGCAGCTAACTGTACCTTTATCCAGTTGCCTTTTTAGCTGCCTGCTTATTTATCAGAAAGTTGGCATTACCAGGATTACACAATTACACTGTGTTTGTGTCTAAATAGTGTTTCTCTTAAAGTCCCAGACTGAAGTTGAGAAAAAGCATCAACAAGACAGAAACAGTGGCAGGCTGTTTGGCTCTATTTGATCAGCAATAAAATTATGGAGCCAAGTAACAAAAAGCACAGTGCTATCTCAGACAGCCTACAAATACTGTCTTTTTTTTCTGGCACCACTTAAGACAGTCTAAAAATAAATTAAAAATTTTTTGCACTATGTCAGCCAATTTAAAAATAGTTTTGTGTTATTATTATTTGTGTTGTTCTCAACTTTTTTGTTTTTCTTTTTTTTATGCTCACCATTGCTCACCATGGCTGTCTTAAGTCCCTTGTACTTGCTTTTTGTGTGGCTGGCAGCAGAAAATTTTTATTGTGCTTTTAGGCAATGAAGTACTTGGTTATATTTTTAAAAATGGTTAATAATTTGGTGTTACATACACCCTTCTGACAACATTGACAGCACGTTAGAGAGCCTTTATGACAGAAGACAATAAAGACACTTGTTTCATGTGACTCAGGACACTGCTGCTCCTCCTGGTCCTGTAGACTATGCAGAAAAAAAGGGACTTAGCTTCCAGGACTGAAAAGTCTCCAGCTCAGTTTTCTGCAAAGCTAGTGGTCTCTATTGCTAGTTCCAAGTCTTGAGGTAAATTTGGGGTGTGGCTAGTCTGTGACTGACAGCTCACAACCATGTGAGGATGCAGTGTCTGTGATTTCTTACTCAGATCCACCCTGTACTCACTTCTGAGTAAAAGATGGCGACACCCAAAAGCTCACGTTTTACATGAGCTTTACTAGATTAGCCATTGCTGCAGTCATCTTTTTTATACAGTCTATGTTGGGTTGGTGCTGCAATGTGCAATGCTCTGGTAGATGCTGATTTTACTTAGAGTTTAGGCAAAGCTGATGTGTTTCCATATACTCTAGATCCCACATTATAGTGATCCACGTCTCTGTGTTTTGAGGCTTCATTATTGCACAATAGTCAGTCAACAGAGGTAAATATCAACATTAACTTGTATTTTGTTGCTGTCGTGTATTTGTTTGACAGTGTTCTATTTTATTTCTGTTTTCCTCATAGATGTTGGCTCTTTAGACAAGAAGGGGTAAATGCCAAATTTATGGTTGATTATCATGTATTTGTTTGGCAGCCTATTAATCTTTTTGTAGACAGTAGCTGTCACTGCTGTTTTGTTTTGCTCTGATGGTGCCATTCATTTTCTGTTTCAATGTATCAGATATTTATAAAAACACTCAGTGTGATCCCTCAATGAACTTTAACATGAATCCATTTGTATGGATGCTGCAGCACCAGTGTTGGTTGTGGAGGGTTTGATTTTAAAATTCAAGCCTATCCCAGCTGTCATAGGGCGAGAGGCAGGGTACACCCTGTACAGGTCGCCGGCCTGTGCAGGGCTAACACAGAGAGATAGACAACCATTTGCATTCACACCTACTGACAATATAGAATGGCCCATTAACCCTTCGGCATTAACAAGGCTGTTGTCTGCCCTGAGCATTAACATCATTTTTTGTGCATTGCAAGTTGGTAAGTGTGCTAACTTGCAGTTGCAGTGGCAGTGCCCCCATCTGTTTAGCCTACAGACCGCAGCTACAGGAAGGTGGGCCAAGAATGTATCGACAACCTGAAGGGACGTGCAGTCTAAAATATGTGAAGGGTTGGGCTCAGTTTGATGTAATGTAATCTCTGAAGTAAACATAAATGAAACCTAAACTTATGCATACATTTGATATATAGCTGGTGTAACAGCCTGCAGGTGTTTGGGATCTGGGAATAGGAAGCATTATCCATATGCCAACAGTCTGTGGGAGAATGAGTTGTCAAGAAATAAGTACTATCCAGTCTAGTGGATTAAGTAGTTAGACAAACATAATAAGCACTTACACACACAGAGGAAGTCAGCAATAATTTCCCTGGGAGTTTCAGACAATACTGAGTGAGGGAGGAATGAAGGTTTGGAAGACAAAGAGTCTCTTGGCTGTTTCCATGTTGTCTTACATACAGTGTGCTGCTTCATATGAATTTTCCGTTCCTTGAATTCACAAAAACCACACAAAAAAAAGGACAAATTATTGAGTCTCCTAGTTGTCAGTTACAGCCTGATCGATACATGATTTTAAGGACCAATATTTGCTGATTTATAAATCCAGAATATTGTTAAATTTAATTTTTTCCCCTTTCAGATACATAAAACAAAAACAGATTTCTCTAACATTTGTTATATGTAGTTTTTTTTATGAGTCCTCACTAAAATAATATGACAATGCAGTTTAAAAATAATCTTGTTTTACTGTTAAATCAAGTCAGGTATAACATGGTTGTCATGTGCCCAGCTCTGGATCAACTGTTTGCCAACAAGGAAATTGCAGGGTGCCCTCTAGTGGTCAAAATATGTAACATCAACACATATCATTGTTGAAGGGTGTTTCTCTGCTCTGTTCTTTACTTTTCATTTATTGGCTCTTATAAATGCTAATGGCGATATATCGCCAAATAGCTAATATTGGCCAGTATATCTGCTCCACCAACATACTGTTCAGTTGGGCTTTGTCTTTCTTAAAATACAAGGTAATATCACTTTTATTTATTGTTCACAAATCCCATAAAAAAGATCAAACTCAGTAATATGTTAGCCCAGCTATTAATATTTCTCTAATATTGGCATAAAGGATCAAGCCAGTGAAAAGATTAAGCTTTTGCTCCACAGGAAATTCCTGCTGAGTTGTTGACATTAAGAACTTTGTAGAATATATGCAACTTCACCCTTTAATTTTGTTTTACACTGGTGAAAATAAGCTCAGGAGATGCAGAGCATCTTCACAGAGAAGCCACTGATTATTCTTGGAGGATGGTGCAGTTGTAAGTTTGAGCCATTTAGGAAGTGGATTCTCATCAAATTGAAATATTGGGACAGATTTCCATTATAGCCTCTGTCATATCAGATATTTTAAAACATAATTAAGAAATAAAAAATTAATCTTCATTCAGTAAATTGCTTTTTCTATTTACAGCGTGGACCTGAGGTCTGTCTCATGAAGTAGGATTACTAACCTTGGCCTATATGGAGTAAAAAAAAAAAAAAAGACAGCTGTTAACATGTCAAGGAAAAGTTGTATGCAGCCTGCACTCATTAAAATTTCAAGATGCAAAAATGTAAATTACCATTAAACTTCTTCAGCATCACTCTTAGATCTCCTATTACACCACCGTTCTGCCCTGAAAGAAATGCACACTTTGAGCTTTTCTTGCTCACTTGGCAGCTCTTTGAAGTCGTGTCCACTCATATGTAATTAATACGAGCAGCCGTTTACAGCGTCCTGTTTTAAGAGAGACTGCCAATTATGCTGTCTGTCACTTATGTAACTCTAATGAGAAATTACACCCTTTAATCACTGTAAATGTTGATACTAACGGTGAGCTACCTGCCAACCTCCACGACATTCACTGAATACAAATTTGCAAAAGCAGAGCTGACACTCGCCTCTCTATATGTTTTACACTTTATCTGAGGGCCAGTTCTTAAGTGTGTCAATACATGAAATAAAAACTGTAGTTGCAAAATGTGCTTCAACATGAATTTGGTAACTGTGTTTATGCTGCTAGGTGGCTCATCCTGGTTTTTTTTTTTTTGGTGTTTTTGCATGTGTAACATTGACCAACTGTAAATGAGCAAAACAGTTATTTTCTTTTAGGAATTTGACTTATGGAACCTGTGGGTTTGTGTCCAGTTTTGGTTGTGACCTGTTCTGCGTCAATGACTGAAGCCTTTTAGCATCACTTCAGCTCGGCTTAAACCGCACGTTTGGTCCTCGGGAACAAATTAAAAGGCATGCGTTGTGCATTTGCTCCTAGTCTGAATTTAAAACAACAACAACAACAAAAAATGAACACTTCTGCAGATAATTGGCCATTCACAGCTTTATTGGTAAATTTGACAGGAAAGCCTCAGCTATTTGAGGAAGCTGTCGAAAAATCTGAGCAGCTGGAAGGATTATGCTGGGAGAACTAATCCTTCACGCATAAACAAATTGGAGATGAGAAAAAAAAAGATTTTATTAAAGTCAGCAATACTGAAACACAGGTTGGGTTGGTAATAACCAGCGGTGACAGCAGGGTAGATGTCAGATCTGTGAGCATTTTAACACAGTGTACTCAGGTGTAATTACTGTACTGATGTTAGCAGCCACCTGGTTACCAGTCAGTGGTTGTGGATTATAAACGAAGCAGCTGATATGGACTTATGAGCTTATGCCAGTCAGTTTGGAGGATGTCTGGCCTGTGTTTATTAAAAAGTAAGTATCAAAAAGCTATCTGGGTATTTTATGTGTCCCCCCCCCGGGTTTTAAAGACCGTTGTGCAGTGAAAACCACAAACTTCATTTTCAGTGGCCCTAATCCTGTTTAAATGCAGATTAGAAATTCTGTGATGTAATTAAGTGCAGGTATGAGCTAAATGGCTCTTTTCCCCTGTGAATTGAGGATTATATGGAAGTGGGTCCAGTGTCTACATTAACTTATTCTGTACTAGAAAAGTGGCAAGTCTTGTTTTCATGACTTTTGAATCTTAGGAGAGAACAGACTCACAGAGCAGCATTTTCCATTCAAAAAGTTTTCAGCTCCAGGATATCAAGGATTTTCTCAGATGGCATTTAGATGGCACTGCAACATTTGGTCACAATGTTCACATGTACAGAGCTTCTGTTGGGGGTGTGGGTGCTGTGGTGGAAGACTCAAATGCAGGTTCAAAGAATACAAAGTGAGCAGGTAATGACTGCAGAGAGAGTAACTGGGAAAATGTGAACACAAAACCAGATATATTAAAAAAAAAAAGCCACAGCAGCTTCATATTAATGTCTTCCTTCGTTGCTTAACTGACTACCTTGCAGGCCCCCAAAAGCAAAAGAATTACCCACCAGTCTCTCAGAATCTCATCTGTGTGGGGTGATGAGTCTGAAGTCTCCAGAGCAACATTTGATTAGATTTCATTAGAAAACAGCAATTATTTGTATTTTCACTTAATCAACCCTGTGAATAGAGGATAACTACAAACCCTGTAAAAATGAGTCATTAAGCACAAATGTTAATAAACCTGAAGCTCAAAAATATTCCAATGTATTCAAAGTAGTTTTAGGAGACCTGTTAAATTAATGCAATCCTAGTAGCAGACTGCGTCTTCACAATGGATAGAATTTGAAACTTTAGGCCCGAATAATCAAATCGAAGACTGTTAGAAACCAGAAGCATGGTTTATTTACAGGCGTTATGTCATTATATGCAGTAAACCTGCATTCTTTTTAATGGCCAGCATGGGGCGACTCCTCTGTCCGTGTGCACAATCACGTGTGCCAAAGTGTGAAAAGAAGGCCTGGGTCATTACAATGGGTGTTTCGGGCGAAAGAGTGTACTCTATCAAGTGAACTATTGAGGTCACCTGAAGAAAGGTGTGTTTGGTTGAGGCGCCTGCTGATTAGTTTATGGACTCGGTTCCCAGTTTCAAGTTGTATTGAACACAACATGATGTTAATTTTGTAAATTATGGTCCCCATTAGAGTCAAAAAAGAGGCTAAACCAAGGTAAGCTTGATTGACAAGATGCTAACCTATAAATGTGTTTTCTCTTTTTTGTGTTAGTCTCAGTCTCCTCACACTTGAGATGGTGGAAAATGCTTAACTTGAGACCGCCCCAACCTATTGGTCACAATGGTCTGATTTTTCTGAAGACTAAAGTGAAGCACACATTCACCTCGCACACATTTTCTAACATTTGCTTTAACTACAGTACAACGATGATAGGGGATGATCATGATGATGATGATGATGATGATGATGATGATGATGATAATGAGGGAAAATTTCTAAATGAGAACTGATCTTTGAATTTTACTGCTCGGTGCTTATCCTGTTGCCAAGTGAAGGCCTATTCAGACTTTCCAAATTCACCTGTATGGAGTTACGGCCCCATGCAAAAAGAATTTCCTTGAGTGACCGCTCATTCGTATTCTCTTTATGTACACAGACACACACCTGCCTCCTACACAAACGCTTGAAAGTGCATCACTTAAATCATATCCAGACCTCTGTGACAAAGCCAGTAGTGTGTTTTGAAAATGCCTTACTGCTTCAGGCACACTGTCACTTTATAGATTTCATTTCACAGCAGCAACCCACCATACTGGGCAAATGGGCTCTGCAGTCTCACACTTAGTATAGTTTTTGTACATTGCTGGGGGATGAGCAGATTTGCAGTATCATGCGATCAAAACAACAGTACTCCACATCTCATTTCACTGTGTATTATCCAATCCCCACAGACATGAGGTGGGGAGACGGCTCACGACCCAGAAAGAAATTTCACATATTTTCTACCCTGAGCGAGAACTGCTTCCCTATTATGTGACACATGTCTGCTCTATTTCGTATTTGTTTAGCATTATTTAAACTTGATTTATTCAGGAAATCATGCAGATATTTCTCAGTGAGATCTTCAAAAGAGACCTGAGGACAAACTGCATATACCGATCCACCATCCCACACAAGTTTACACAGTTATACAGTACAAAATACTCTAACGACACTCATATCATAGAATTAATTGACCCAGTTGCTGTATGTGTCGAGCTTTCTATTCTGGCAGACCACAGTTTACAAGATGAGTGGAAGATTTTCTCACTCCGAATTCTTTGTAGTTTTTGATGCAGTGGGTCCTTGGTGCAAAACACAAAGTTCTTGTATTCAGCCCGGACAGCTTCTCTAAGGAGGTCAGTCTTTACATCAGCCCAGCTGTCATAGCGCGAGAGACCGGGTACACCCTTGACAGGTCACCAGTCTGTCTGCAGGGCTAACACAAAGAGACAGACAACAATTTGCCTACACACCTGTGGACAATTTAGACTCACCATTTAACCTAACCCCACTAACAGCATGTCTTTGGACTGTGGGTGGAAGCTGGCGAAAACCCACACAGACACGGAGAGAACCTGCAAACTCCACACGGAAAGGTCCCGACCAGATGGTGAATTCTGCATCACCGTGATGCCCCTTTTATCATGCATCTAAAGAAGGGGGGGGGGTTTCAAGCCTATACTATCAGCTAAGCCTTTGGAACTTTTAGTACACACTTATTTTCTCCCATCTTGATTATAGAATTCAATTTTTTTTTTAAATTATGATATCTCTCACACACAGTTCCACTATTTGAAGAGAAAAAAAAAATCAAATACAGTTTTCACATTTTAGAAGACTCTGGGTGTGAACTCCACTGGCCGGCTGGGGTTTTTTTTGTGTGTGGAGTTTGGATGCTTTCCCTGTGACTGCATCAGCTCTCCAGGTACTCCGATCTTCTCCTACAGTTCAAATACATGCATGTTAAGTTACTTGGTGAAAATGGATGAATTTAAATTTTCCATTCTCAATAGTGGTGTGGTGATACAGGTGGAAGAAGAAAATAATTTGTTGGAAGCAAAGAGTCCTGTCTAGAAAACATCTGCAGTGAATTCACCTGTGAATGATGACCCCTTACTCAGTTATACAGATCTATGTGAATGTTGCAGCGCACTGACCCTCATGTTCTTGCTGGCAGAGGGGCCCGGGAGGGGGGACTGGCAACACTTAAGCCTCTGAGGATGTCATGACTGACAGATTTTGGTACATGAGGGGGGAAATCTTCAGCTGGTAAAAGTTTGAACCGCCGCTGGCACATGACATTTCTCAGTGTGCTGTCTGGGGTATGGCAAATACCAAACTGAATCTTCTGTGCTTAATACACCTGGAGCTGACATCTTGAATAAAATTACTTCCTTTTATGCCTGTTCAACATCTAAGCTCTGTCCTATATTGCAGTTTTGAATATGCAGCTCTCTCCCCAACCAGGTGTTTACTGCACTGCACTGCATAGATGTCAGCTTATGCCTAATTTGCTTCCTGACAGCGTCCTCACTACAGTATCTCTCTCTCACCATGCCTCTCTTCTTAATGCACTTCTGAAACGTTCACATATATTCTAGTTTAAAATTACTCTTATGGCTGTAAATCAGCTCATACTTATGTGCGCACGCACGCACGCACGCACACACATACACACACGAGGACTGATGTTTCCCAATAACTCACTCGTTCAGCCATCCACCAGCAGGCTGGACAGACTTTGATGAAACTGGTCTTTGTAACACAGTGAGTCGCTCTGGAGCCCATGTCACCACGCATGAGGCACTCGGCGTCTTCAGCAATTGATTTCCAGCTGACACTCAAGTGGCTGCCAGTGAAAGATGGCCTGTCAGTGCAACTCAGGGGAGCACATCTAGCAAGGCATCACGTCGAGAGACTCATGTGTAAGATGGCAGGTATACAGACAGAGGAGACCCTGAGCTGGGCCTACTAGGGAGCCTCTCTTATTAATAGCCCCAGGTCATTGAAAGCTTGCTAACAAGCCAAGCAGGCAAGTATAAGAAAGTCTTATACTTATTATTTTGAAGTGAGTATTGCTTGTATACCTGTGTGTGAGACTCTTGAGTGTTGAAGCAAGGTTTATACTGTATGTCTTGTGTCTGAAAATCTTTCTTTGAAGTAATATATTATACTAAATATTTACTGTAGCTGTTCCCAATTATCCTATGCTAATACTGTAATCAAAGCTTAAAAGAGTTTACTTAACAGTTGTGTGCCACGGAGAGAGGCACTTTGTTCTCCTTTTAAACTCCCATAAATAAAAAGTAAACAGGAATTATCAAGCTAAGAAGACAACTTCATCCCGCGCTAACCCTTAAGCGTCAGTATTCTCAAGAGGTTTAGTCCTCCTCCACATGCCCACAGATATGCTGCTTGCTCTTGCCCAAATTCCCAAAGGACCAGAAACTGTCAGTGTGGTCTTGGGAGCCAGACCCACATGTCTGCTTTGGCAGTGCTAAAGTCATCTTAACATTTTCTCACCATGAAATACTTGGCCGTTTACCCACTGGCCTCATGCCGACGTGATGGAAAGATGTCTGTAAAGTATTGTAAAGCTGTTGTAGCGGCAGTAAATGTTGGGGCCAAGAAAAGAGCTAAGCAAAGCTCTAGAAATATTATACATCGTGATTAATCTTGCTGATGTTAGAGGGGCAAATTTTTGTAGAATATAAAGGGAAACTTCTACCTCGGCTTTCACAGTTGTGCAATTTGGTGGAATTAAGAAAACTCTGCAGCCTTTGGCAAAACTTTTGTTTAACCGCTTTAGTCATTAGGTGAGCTTGACTCTCACAGTATCATTATATATATATTTTCAAATAAATACACATTTTATATGTACCAGTGATATTGGGGATACTTAAAGTAATAGAGAGTAAAGTCATGGGCCCAATTTGCACACAGTCATTTTGTGCCTCTGGGCAGGATCAGAGCTATTTGATAGAAAAAAAAAGAAGCTGAGTGTGACGTGCCCCCGTGGCTTACAAATTAAGACTCTGATCACGGATTGCATTATCCCATATTTGAGTCTGTCTGGGGACCTTTGTTGCATGTCATTCCCCTTGTCTTTTTCCTCATTTCCAGTCATCTCTCTATTGTCATCTCATGATGGCACAAAGATGCCTTAAAAAGAATAAAAAAAAGATAAATGAATCTAGTAGGAATGAAAGCTAAAGTTTAATCCAGATCCAGACCTGAAGGTATAAATACATCAGTCACTCCAAGATGCATACGTAAGCTTTCCTCTTACATGTATCTGCATCATTAGCATACTTTGCATATCTGCACTTCCTCTGTGATGGTATGGCTGATCTTAAATTCTCCCCATCACAAAAAAACCATCGATAAAAAAGCATATTGGGCAATTTCAGCACAAACAATCACAGCGAGGGCACAATGAGCTGCTGAAACACTTATCTGATCTCTAATCAGTTCACCCACTGAATGATATACATGGATGAGAGAGCATTGATCTATGTGATGGGGGATTAGTGTGGGTGAGAGTCAGCGTAGTCATTGAAAGACTCGTCTTGTTTTTTTTTCTTTATAAATATGATTCTTTCAGGTTGTTCCGCATTCAGGTGCACTGTGCCATGCAATATGGAATGGATGGCAGAGATAAGAAAGATTGGGTAACAACTCGTGTGCTTTTATTGAACATTTCAGCATAGTTGTAACATTGCAGAGATGGTGAGTAACAATAGCGACATGAGCAATTAACAATATGCTTCCCGATATTTTATATTTATGCATATTTTATCAAATGTTCTTTGCTACAGCTTTATTTCTTGCTTTATTTTCAGAAATGCCCATATTAATAAATACCATGTTAAATATTTAAGAACTGTAGACTATATAAAAGTCAAAGGCAAAGTCAGCTTTATTGTCGAATCTGCAATATGTACAGGACATACACACGATCAAAATTCTGTTTCTCTCAGACCCATGGTGCAACTATAAACATAAACATATAACTATAAACAGTATACCTTCCACTAAACATCAATACAGATTAGCATAATAAATAAGAAAAATATGATACTATCCTACAGTGCCTTGCGAAAGTATTCGGCCCCCTTGAACTTTTCAACCTTTTGCCACATTTCATGCTTCAAACATAAAGATATAAAATTTTAATTTTTTGTGAAGAATCAACAACAAGTGGGACACAATCGTGAAGTGGAATGAAATTTATTGGATGTGTCAAACGTTTTTAACAAATAAAAAACTGAAAAGTGGGGCGTGCAATATTATTCGGCCCCCTTGCGTTAATACTTTGGAGCGCCACCTTTTGCTGCAATTATGCTACAAGTCTCTTGGGGTATGTCTCTATCAGTTTTGCACATCGAGAGACTGAAATTCTTGCCCATTCTTCCTTGCAAAACAGCTCGAGCTCAGTGAGGTTGGATGGAGAGTGTTTGTGAACAGCAGTCTTCAGCTCTTTCCACAGATTCTCGATTGGATTCAGGTCTGGACTTTGACTTGGCCATTCCAACACCTGGATATGTTTATTTGTGAACCATTCCATTGTAGATTTGGCTTTATGTTTTGGATCATTGTCTTGTT
>JAMQGT020001451.1:0-74764 GCA_024447675.2 Pterophyllum scalare | reverse complement strand
TTATGTCCTGTATTCGTTCAGTTACGTATTGCTTTGTTCCTAGTCAAAATGAAGGAGCAGGATTCCCTCACTGATTGATGACTCATTGAGGCAATAGCTGTTGCTGTTTGCGAATCATTACTTGCTATGCAGTATTACCGTTATTTCTACACTATTGCAGTTATCTTATCCCCATGACTTCTAAAACACAGGGTCTTCTATTGGGTTTTAAAAAGCCAAGTGAAAAATGTTAATACCTGTGCAGAGGCATGTTGGCATCCTAATGAGTTGTACACCACATCCTGACATCTGGCACAAGGACAAAAGGACACAACATAAAATGCAGCAGCACAGTCACGTACAATACTAGACTACAAATCAGTTGTCACGTAATTTCAGCATGACTTTCTTAACATGGGTGCATACTGTATAGTAAAAACTAGTATCTAGCAAAAAGGTCATATTTGACAGTGGACCAAATATAAGTGTTTAATATAGTTTTTGTTTAGATTCTGGTTGGAATTTACAGAGCCTGCTGGGACCAGGCCAAAAGCAGAAGTCTGCTCTTCAGTACGGAGGTATAGTTGGACATGTTCAGCAGTGAAGAGCAGGACTTGGATTCATGGTAAATCAACCAATGTGGCACAAGGCTTCATCCACCCAGAGAATAAAGCTGGTAATTGAGCAGATTTGGCACCAAGAATAGGCAGAAGGATGCACAAAGTCAGCCTCACAGTCCAAACAGGGCCAATGGACCAGCTGGGAAAACCTGGAAGATAGCAAGCTTACCTGGAGGGATCTCTGAGAGATGAAAGGAATCAGATTCAGCATTATAATTAGAGCCACCTATGATGTTCTTCCTACACCTCAAAACCTATGCTAGTGGGTAGGAGAAGATCCTACACATGCTCTCTGCCAAACTCCAGCAACTCTGAGGCACATAATTACTGGGTGCAAAATCCATCTGAGGCTGTTGAGCAAAGCAGCAATTGGTTATGGATCCAAGAGGAAGGATTACAACTGGGCTGCAAGATGACCATTAATGGTATTAAGGGTAACAGCAGAGGCAGGGAAACATCTGGGACACCAGGTGTGGCTGTTGAGCCCTTTGGCAGTGTCGTGGGTTATTAATGAAACACTAAGTGTGGAGGGTGCCCACCTGATGACCCCAATGAAGCTGTTACATCCCTTGCCTGCTCAGGATGCCAGCAAAGCAGCAGTGCTGATTGTGTAAGGAAGTGTACCATCAAGTACTATAAGCTGTAATAATAAAATGTACCAAACCAACAAAAATACTGTACTGGCTGAGATGATGATTTTTAGCTGATTATGAGGAAAACACCATTAGAGGCCAGGTCTATGCAGAACAGCACTGAGGACAGAGCATTTGGTAAGTCAGTTGGTGGTGACTTGTGCAGTTGACTTGAAGTTAGCCTTTAGTGTTTGTTTTCCACATCTCCACTGAATTCCTGATGAAGGTTTTTAGGGTCCTGTTGATCTTGTACGGTTCTAGGCATTCCAGGATCCATGTGTGAGGCACTGTATTGTAAGCTTTCTTGTAATCAATCCATGCGGTGCACAGGTTGGTCAGTCTGGTCTTACAGTCTCGAGTGACTGCTCTATCTACCAGTAGCTGGTGCTTTGCTCCTCTGGTGTTTCTGAAAATTCCTTTCTGGGCCCCGTTCATGTATTGAGCTATGCGCCTGTTCATCTTAGCTGTTATGATGCCGGACAGGAGCTTACATGTTGTGCTGAGGCAAGTTATTGGCTGGTAGTTGGATCCTCTGGGGATCCTTGGGGATCAGGACTGTCCGGTGTTTGGTCAGCCATTCCTGGTGTGTCTCATCCATTAGCAGCTGGTTTATTTGTGCTGCCAGGCATTCATTGAGTGCAGTTAATTTATTTAGCCAGTGGGTGTGAATCATGTTAGGGCCTGGTGCTGTCCAGCTCTTCATATTTGGGACTCTTTCTTGGATGTTTGCCACTGTGACGGTTACTGAATCCTGTTCAGGGAGTTCTGTACTATCCACTGAGCATTATTGTTGTGTGCTGCATCCTCCTGCCATATGCTTCTCCAGTATTCCTCCATCTCCAGCCTTGGTGGGGCTGTTCTCATATGTTTCCCCCGCCACTGAGAGTACCCCTTGGATGGATCAGAATGGAGAACATCTGGTTTATTCTCTTGGCTTCTGCCTCCCTGGTATACCTCTTCACGCCATTAGCCGAGGCTGTGAGTTTTTGCTTGGGAGTTTCTAAGGGCTCAGGTATTGACAGCTTGTTGTACTGTTAAGGCCCCGTTTACTCGAGCCAAATTTCCAGTGGGAATGGTGTCGTTTTGCCATTTTCGAAAAGTAGCACGTTCACACGGAAACATTTCAGAAACAATCCCCATTCACACGGAGCACAAGATGCTGAAAATGCTGCAGTTCCTATTGCCAGGACACAAGTTTGTGGAGTGGATATAGGAGCCGCAATCATAGTGTGCATGTCCAAGTGCCCCTGTTTCCAAAAAGTAGCGTTTTTGTCTGTTTACAGGGAAATGGAGACCGGAGTGTTCCAGAAATGCTCCACTCTAGAGCCCGTTTCCAAACAGGAGGCTGAAACGCATCAAAACTTAGCCATTTTCATTTGGAAATGTTAACGGGGCCTTAGGCACCCCTTTCTTCATCACACCTTTCTGCAACTCTGATAACTGGCTTCTCTCTGTGCTGCCTTGATCTTGACCTCAAGTCTGCTTCTCCATGGAAGGTAGTGCTCATTGTGGCTGTTCATCTCATAGCCAAGCGAAGAAATTTGGCTTTTGTTTCTTGCTGAGATAAGCCTGAGTGAGATTTATAGCTATGTTTTGACACTAAAAACTGCTCTGTTTATTGGAAAAAGGAACTTCAATACATCTGTGAGAGATATGAGCTATGTCTTGTATTTGGCAAATACTCTCTCCTTCCCTCTGATGCTCCACATTAAGCTCTGTGCTGTTACATTAAAATACTGATATTACTATTCATTTTAAAACTCTTCTCCAAAGGAAGGAAACCCTGTCCACCTTTGGATCACAAAATGAGTACTTCACATTTCTGCTAAACTGCTGTTGTTTTTAAGGCAAAAAACTGCTTTTGCTGACAGGTAAGAGATGCCAAACCATCATTAGAATTACAGCAGAACCTTTTTTTTTTCTTTTTTTGGTCCGAATTGAATAGGTGACCATTCAGTTTTCATAACCCCCACAGAATGCTGATTTTCAAACCCCAGCCCAAGACTATATTAATAAAACTGGCGTTAAGACATCTATTTAATACTCTATTGGGTTTCTTTTTTTAAATGTTTAATTTCATTAAAAGCAACATCAAACTCATACCATTCTCCATTTTGACTGGGGCATAAGCTTTGTGACATGCTGAGTTTATAGGATTGTGTCATTTAAAATGATGCAAAAGTGATGTCTGCTTGGAATGATCTAAGGAGGATGCCTGTTTGTTTAGGTTCCTTCTGTCAGAGAAAACGCTTTCCAGGCTGATGCTCTCCTGCAGTGCAGTGCTGCATTCATGAAAACACAGACACCAGAGCATCATTCTTACTAATTTGGGTCATCATGAGAGCATTGTGTCTCCTCAGGAGAAATGGTCGGTTTCAACATAAAAACAATCTAATTTGGTCCACTTGGGGCAACAACTAAGAAAACCTTCAATTTACAGAATTCATATAGTAACCTAGATGTGAATTTATTGGTGGTATTCTCAGGGGTTAAAGTGTGATTTGCCAGGTGGGGAAACCCTAAGATCAGGTATAGTGGTGCAGAATGAGGAAAAGAATTACTTTGAAATAAGCCACATAATAAATTGTTTTGCGAGGCTGTGATCAGCTTTCTTGTGCTGTTACTAATATTCACTGCCCTTTGTGGGTTTAGCCAACTCAATTCAACAACACACTCTGGCCAAAAGTATTTGAAGCACTTTTGTGAGGTCAGACACTGATGTTGGATGAGAGTGTCACTGTAAAGCGACCTCTGACAGTACTTTTCAATTTTGAAAAGATCCCCAACACCACTAACTGAAATGCCGCTACGATGGCTGTGAACTCACTGTTGTGCCTCTCTTCTTACCTCCTTATATGTGCTGATGATGATTTGACCCAAAAATGTCAAATATGAATTTGTCACTCAATAAGGACTGATTTGTGAATTCTGCAGGGTTTCTTGGTAGAGCCTACAATGTAACCTACATAAGTTGCCGACGTTGTTGCTGGCATTTATGCTTGTGCTAGTGAATTATAAGTTAATTACTTTTGTGGTGCCCTGGTGTTTTATATGTGGTGCCAGCTGATAGAAACAAATCAAATGCAGGGACTTTTCCCCTCCTGGGTTTCCACTCTTAGTTGTGGTCAGTTTTTGTTTGTTTCTTTCTTCTGAGGTAGACACATTTGTCCCTCAAGTTTTTCCACTTTGTACATTCCCTGTCATTCATTCCAATAGTTTCAGCAATCTCCCTCCAGGAATTTGCTGACATTTGTGAGTCCACATATTGGATCAAAAGTGAGTGGAAATGCACAGGAGGAATCAGCGGTAATGAACAGGCCAGTCACAGTAGTTGCAGGCGTTGTAGTTGCATTGTTCATTTGTTATAAATGTGTTTGTTTTTTGTTTTTTTTCCCCAAGGACACTGTAGTGGAAATTTTGTTTCAACTCAAGTAATTTCTGTATACCTCTGTGCACATGTAGTTGTAATCTTCTTGTACAGAGACTGTTTGAAGATGAGAAAACTAAAATGTAAGCCATGTCCAAGGTCATGACGCAGATCATAATCATGCTGGTGGCTACATGATGGTGGGAAGAAAACTCCTCACAGCCGGAATAGAATTGTGTCCACACAAGTATAAATGTGGTGTTATTTTTCCTTTTTGATACCAATGCTGGTGAAAATACTGTTTTTTTTTTAATGCTGTACTGATGATTTGCAAAGCTTTCTTTCAGTAAATCTCAGAAAATCAGTTTGGTTTCAATACTCAATATATTTTTTTCCACAACAGACGTGTTTTCAGCTAATAGTTTTTGTGGAATCACCTTTTTGGTGCAAAAATACAATTTTATGCCTGTCAGTGTGTTAACTTTGGCATCTTCAACTAAAGAAAAGGGAGCAAATGATATGTTCTTTTGTCAGGCTACTAGTAACAATGTGCATAAATAACTTGTTCTTCGCTAAGTTGTCGAAGTGTAGACACAACTGGTTCATCCCTTGGGTTAGGTGCCTTTTTGTGCTTGAATGGTAAATGTTGAGTGGCTTAAGCAAAGAAAACGTTCCCCTGAAAATGGTCAGGTACAAGGACTGGACTGAAAACTAGTGGAAAAAGCAGCAACCTTCTGGCAATGGCACGTATTGATGTTCCACCCTGGAGGAGTTGGACTACCTGTGCAACCTCTGTAGGGTCCAGGTATCGCCTCATGCTAGCAGTAGTAACACTGACCCTAGACAAATGCAAAACTAGTGAAAAAACAGTCCTGTTTGGGGGGTTGTCTCATTGTTGCCCCTCTAGTGCACCTGTTGTTGATTTCATTAACACCAAAACAGCTGAAACTGATTAACAACCACCTCTGCTACTTACTGACCAGATCAGCATCCCAGAAGTTTAATTAATGTGATGCTACACTCTGATTTAAAGTGTCCCTTTAATTTTTTGAGCAGTGTGTATAAAGAAATGAGGGGTTGCACTGGACTTTGACACAGTAATGTAGTTTTAAAGAAATTTATAGGATAAATAAAAATATTAACTTGATCGACAAACATAGCTCATAGTCACAAATGAAACAGAAGTCTGAACATCTAACACCAAGTTTGTATCTATAAATTTATTATTATTTAATTTATTTATTTTACATTTTATTTGTTTCTTTATTGGATTAGATTGAAATGAATAACAGAAGGAATGTTTGCCAGGAATAGTTCTGATGGTTTGCAGTGTGAAATATCTGAAAGGTCACATTGACTATAAAGTTTCTTTTACATTTTCAGAACTTGAGCAACCGCTTATAATGACTATATTTCAGTGGGTTAAAAAAAAAAATCAGTATGAAAGCTATTAAAACTATGGAAGCTTGTTTCCGCCACTGGAAAAAAAAAGAAGCTGTAATTCAAAATTTCAGGTTAGTATCCCAAAACTTTCATAAGTTTAAGCCAGTAAGTCAAGATTTTGACATGCCTGCAAAATGTTTTTTCTTCTTCTTCCCTTGTTGGCTTTTCAGCAGTGGAAAGCAAATAACAAACTGCTATCAACATCTATCAGAAGTGTAGATGAACCAAAACTAAATTTTAAACATATCCGTTAATATAATGGTTGTATCATCAATATTATTACCACATTACCTTTTTTGCCCTTCAGACCGTTCAGCTCATAATAAATATTTCTTTATGAAGCACACCCTGTATTGACATTCTGCTCTGTTTGCACTGTGGGACTTGTTAAACTTTAGGACTCTGTCTCTGTTGTTTAGATAAGGTGTCTGCCACATAGCTCTTAATAATTGCTGACTGTTGCTTTTGTCTAAGGTGACAGCATATTAGAATCAATTTCAGGATGCTAGAAACCTCACAAATAGGAGCCAGCACACACTGTCACATGCAGCCTCTTCAGTCTGTTTCCTGTTTTCTAAATTTTCTACCATTTAGATTTATTTTGGTTGTTTAGTTGCTATGCCATTGTTTTGTAATTCATAACTGATTAGTAGCTTTGTATGAGAGGCCAGCAGAAAGGTACGTGTCGTTACAAGCTGGGGGTCCTAACCACTAAACTCACTCTGTTCACCTTATTGCCTTTTAGTGGTTAAAGCGGTTCACACACGTGGTGATTCATCACACTGTTGGAGACGCACACACGCTCACACAAACCTACAAACACGTGTGTGCGCACACACACACACACACACACACACACACACCTAGCTGCGAGCTTACTAAAGGCCATTCCCACCTCCATCGTCATAGCACCACCTGATGACTAGCCACAGGTCATTTCATACACTTCTCTGTGAGGGGAAAAACTTGTAGTTTCAGATGATAAGGAGTGCACAGAGACCTCCCATTCTAGGTATGTAGTTGAATTACATTTTGATGCCAATTAGCTGGTGAAAGCGAGACAGCATTTTTACTGTGTGTGTGTGGCTCTGAGTAGAAATGAGAGTGGACCTGACTTCAACTCTCAGCTAAGGCATGACTTGGGTTTTCTTTGAGAGTGTGAGGGAGCAAGCAAGGCTGACAGCAGCCTCTTTTAGCCTCTAGCAATGCATATACTACACTACCTATGTAGTGTAGTATAAGTATAGCAAGTTTTATTATTGTGAACATGTGTTCAAAAATACAACAATCTCAAAACATTTAACACATTTTATAGTAAATTGGTTATAACCCACTTAAAAAAACTGAAGAAATAAGTAAATACAATACTGTGCAACCTGTGCACATCTGTTCAACAGTTACAGTGTTGTAAGCAGAGTTACGATAATCAACCAGTTTAATGTTGCTGTGTGTGTGTGTGCGTGTGTGTGTGTGTGCGCGCGCCAGACAAAAAAGAGATGTGCCATAAATCCATAAATTAAACCCTTAATGGCTGCAGTTATTTACTTACTTTTGTACTGCATATGTACTTTACAATTTAAACAGATTTGTAAGTCACAAATAGTAGTGAAATGTCTGCACTCGCAAGCAAATCACCATGATTACCTTTTTATACCCAGGTGTATTGTGTTTTCCATGACATAAAGAACCACCTCTTTTGTAATAGCCTTGAAAGTAAAACCTTAACAAGATGAAAATACTGACTGCAAGAATCAAATAATTTCTATTTAGGTTTCGGCGGTTAGCTTTAGCCAGTTAACATCATGGATAGAACCGAAGTTTAGTTTAAACAGAGTGCGTGAAAACACCTTAAGGGTACTGGGTTTGCTTCTCCCTTCTGATTTGTCTGCCTCCTCGATGTGGCTTCTTTTTTATCCAGACATGAACATAGTAATCGCACTTGGGATGCAGACCAAAACAGCTACACCAAGACCCTTTAGGGAGGTGAGCTTGGTCTGATTCCAAAAAAAGTCCAGAGCAGTTCATTTATATTGAAAACATTGGCTCAGCGCGATCCGACCCAATTACCAGGTGTACACTGAGCTAAATGCCTTCCCCTAACCAGGTATGCTTTGCTTTCTGGGATGCGGATGTGCATAAAGCTAAAATAAAAATAAAGTTTTTAGAAAAGTGTATTTAAACTATAGCAACTATTGTAAAGTGAACTCAGGACTCACTTGTTATCCACTAGTCCAGTATACAGCACCCTCTTTCTGCATTTGCTTCTGTTGCTCTCACTCCAGAAACACCTGGCCAATAAGTGGACTGAATATTTTCACCTGGTTTGCAGTGATGTTGATATATTTTGGTTTGCTTGGAATTCACTGGGAGCTTTCTCTATGTGAAAAGAAGCCAAATCACAGGAAGAAGTGTCAAGTTTACAAACTCAGTAAGTAAATGAACTACAAGTGTGAAAATGCCTTTAGAGACTTCGAGACTAGAATGAATGGTGAGGATTAAAACTGTCCTGGAAATGTGTGCTGGGCAACAGCCTTATGATTGCTTTACTTTTAATTTGTAACCTGTCTATATGCCTAGACTACAGTTATGATACAAATTATATATAGTTTACAATTTAATGTGGTTTAGTGCCCAACAAGCTCTTTCTGTACTTTCTATTGGTGCTAAAGAAATTTAACCATTTGACAGCAACAAACAGGAGCTAGGTATGAAAGTTGGGAGTAAAAAAAACAGTAAGACTTCAGTGGCAGTGGAACACAACATATGACAAGTATTGGGTAGGTATGGTGTTTAAAAAGAGGAATGTGGAAGGACAAATGGTAGTGGATTTTGGAAAACTGATGGAAAAGAATGTAGGGAAAATGGGGTGGCATATAGGAGTGGAGGTGCACACAAGTGGACTCTTATTCAGAAAGTGCAATTTGAGATGGGAGATTATAAGGTGGTTTCAGATTACTTGTACCAATTGGCTAGGCAGAGAGATTGAGCTGGAAAGGATGTGCAGCAGGTTAGGGTGATTAAGGTACAGTGTATCACAAAAGTAAGTACACCCCTCACATTTCTGCAGATATTTAAGTATATCTTTTCATGGGACAACACTGACAAAATGACACTTTGACACAATGAAAAGTAGTCTGTGTGCAGCTTATATAACAGTGTAAATTTATTCTTCCCTCAAAATATCTCAATATACAGCCATTAATGTCCTGATACACACTCCAGATCAGTAGGTGGCGGTAATGCAGCTCTTAGCTGGTTCGTCTACCGCCATAAACCCACAAGAAGAAAAAGACGACAGCTACGGTGAACTGTAATGGTGCTGATGTGGGTGAAACGCTCCATTTACACGGAGATACCTGAGCGCTGCAGAGTTTAAAGGAAGCATCGAAGCAGCCAATTTGTGTCAAGGATTTTTTATCATCGAATTATTCGAGTTAACAGATGAATTGTTGCAGCCCTAGTCACATGTAGTACATAACCAGTTCTTGCCAAAGATTCTTGCCACTTCTCAAATCCAGTTCTTGGTAATGTCACTGTTGTGACATATTTTCTCCACTTGATCATCTTCACTGTGTTCCCTGATATACCTAATACTTTAGAAATCCTTTTGTACCCTTCTCCTAACATAACTTTCAACAATGGCGTCTTTGATTTTTGTTGACCACAGCTTTTGGTGTAGGATGCAACTAGGTAAATGTCAGCTGAGCATTTTTAATCAGTTACTTAAACTCATGACAGGTGTGTACTGAAAACTAATTAATGTGAATGTGATTGGTAAAATCTGGACACAGCTTTATCCTTAATTAGAAGAGGGTGTGTCCACTTGCGCAGCCAAATGATTTTATTATTTTACGTGCATTTTTCAGTTGAATCATAAAACAGTTTCATTGATATGTAACTGTGAAATATGCTGAATCAACTTGCCTAGTCAGTGTGAGTGCTAGAAAGACAAATGAGCCAAAAACAGCTTTTGGAAAACTGGTAGGGCAGGTCTGACATGACCCATATCACATTGTGCCTGTAGGCACAAAGCTGACCCTCAACATCAAAACAGGTTCACAACTAATGGTAAGAACTGAGAGAAATTGAAAAGGAAGCTTAAAGCTCTAAAAATATCCACCTTGATGAAGATGTGTTTGGAGTTCATGTTTCAGGTGTTGTTTCATTTGCAGTATTTTCTTTCCCTTCTCACTTGGTTGATGTAATTTTGGCACTGGTACCCAAAACACCTCAGGTGCGCCCGGGAGCCACCATGTTAATGAGATTTGACTTGTGGCAAAGATTGAAGCAAATCTAAATCAAACCTTAAGACTCAATTTGATCACTTTAAGCACATAATAGTGATGTGAAAGTCCTCTGTTATTTCTTGGTTTTTTGCATGTTTGTCACTTAAATGTTTCAGATCATCAAACAAATGTTAAAATTAGATTAATGTAACCTGGGTAAATACAAAATGCTGGTTTTTTTGTTTGTTTTTTGGGGGGGGGGGTGAAGATCTCATTTATTAAGGAAAAAAAATCGTTTTCATAGCCTTCCTGCAACATCGCGAGTGAAATTATCACATTAACCAAGTTGGCTGTGAAAACTCAATTTCTCAGCTTTCAGAAACTGTGAACTGCAGGCCTCGCTTGTATCACTTAAGTTCACTGTTCATGATTCAACACTAAGAAAGAGACTGGGCAAAAATGACATCCATGGGAGAGTTCCAAGGAGAAAACTGCTGCTGACCGAAAAGAACACACAGGCTCATCTCACATATGCCAAAAAAACTCCTTGATGATCCCCAAGACTTTTAGGAAAATATTCTGTGGACTGACAGGACAAAAGTTTTAACTTTTTGAAAGGTTTGAGCCCCATTACATCTTGCATAAAGCTAACACAGCAGTTCATTAAAAAAAAAAAAAAAAAAAGCAAAATCATGCCAGCAGTCAAACATGGTGGTAGTGTGATGGTCTGGGCTGCTTTGCTGCTTCAGGACCTGGACCACCTGCTGTAATTGATGGAAACATTAGTTCAGTTTAATTTTATTTATATAGTGCAAAATCACAACAGTCACACTTGAATTATGCAGCAGGACCATGATCCCAAACACCAGCAAGTCCACCTCTGAATTGCCCAAAAAACCAAAATGGTTTTGGAGTGACCTAGTCAAAGTCCAATTGAGATCCTTTGGCAGGTCCTTAAACAGGTTGTTCATGTTCAGAAACCCTCCAAGGTGGCTGAATTAAAGCAATTCTATAAATATAGAATAGTGGTCCAAACACCCGATTGCAGTTTTTGCTGCCAGTTACATTTCACACAGGGCCAGGTAGGCTGGATAGTATTTTTTTATTTATTTTTTTTATCTACTATAGGTTTTCAGTTCACTTGCTCTTACTGATAAACATCAAAGTGCACAGCTATTACAGCATATTTCTTGGTTAAGTAGAGTGCACATGTCGCTACACCTGGGTAGCAAAAGTTTAGTGAGAGCATTTGAATTATTCTCGGGAGAAAGTGCTCTGGCTCACTAAATGACGCATTTGCCCTAACTGTGTGTAGCAGTTCTTATGCAAAACAGACCCACTGGCCATACCACATATAGGGATGTTGTATTTGCAGACTTATGCAAATGACTGACCTTTCAAAGAACATTTAGATCAGGGTGAGAAATTTACTTTTTGATGAAATGATTTCTATATCTGGTAAATCAATCCAACCAAACTTTATGATATTACAGAAAACAAAATCGAATTAATTTCAAGTCTGTTCAAAAAAAAAAAAAACCACACACATACATTGCAGCCCTGGACCTTTTTTAGACATTACCTGAAGGAGGTGCATATGTAAAAGCTAATATCCAGTGCAGTCAGATTCAGTAGATTTGATTTCTGATTGCCCTAATTTTTTCCAGTGTGACTATTCTCCTGCAGGCTATCCTCTGGCAGACACCTCACCTAAACCAGTAGTTTCTCAATAGCAAGACATGGTTTTGTTCTTCAGTTGTTTTGTCATGTACACTTTCTTTTTCTGGCTTCCAGTATCATCAAACCTGTCCCATCATGTCTTTTTCACACTAAGGCAAAATTAAGTGTGAGTCAGATGTGATCAGGACAGCAACTGAGATCAACAGTACCCTTTAAAATGTTTGACAAATGGTTGAAAATCTAACTATTTTCAGTTATATAAAATTGAGAACAGTCACACACTCAGTCTAGATGCTGAAACAAAATGATCAGGGTTAGCCTATAAACATGATACGCTATAGGGCCATTATTGCTTAATTATTTGAAAGTGTGTATGGTGATTTTTGATTTTTCTAACTATCCCAATACATTCACATGTGATGAGATTTAAAAAAAAAGATTTGCAGGTTGATTATCATTTGTGAATGAAAGCATAAATGGAAGACAGATATATAAATATAAATGACTGGAAAGTATTTTGCTTCAAGACCTACATAAAAGTTATAAATTGATTTTTATACATAACCTGGCCAGAAGTCTGGCTCCTACAGATTGGCTGTGTGCCCGTGTGGCATCATCAGTTGCTCAATTACAGATACTCCTGATCTCAACATGTGTGTATAAAACACACCTGTCCATAGAATCTCTCCACCACCATGGGTAAGACCAAAGAGCTGTCAAAGGGTGTCAGGGACAAGATTGTAGGCCTGCATGAGGCTGGAATGGGCTATGAGACCATCAGCAAGAAGCTCAGTGAGAAGGTGATGACTTTTAGTTCAATTATTCAGAATTGAAAGCAGTATAAAATACTATCAGTCACCCTTGGGCTGGAGCTCCATTCAAGATCTTGCCTCATGAGGTGAGGATGATCATGAGAGAGCTGGTGGATCAGCCCAAAACTTAAAACCAACTGCAAGAAATGTTTTACCGCTGTGCTTGCCAACAAGGGTTTCTTCACCAAGTACTTAGTACCTTTTTTTTTTTCCTGAATTTTTGGAATCCTGGATAATTACTTCCCTCACTGTATTGGAAAGCCTCTTGAAAAGCCAGGCTGTCTTTTGACATACTGTTTTTACTAAGGACTTTAGGTTCAAAATAACCAGGATATCTTCTCCTTATCTAGCTTCACTTACCCTAGCTTCAGCTACTCTGCTATACTGTCACACAGTGGTGGTTATGAATTCTGCAAGGCAACCAAAGGGTTTCTAGTCTAGCAGCATATGACCAAACACGAACAGATCGATCAACAATAGAACAGCAATATTTTACAAATGAGAAAACTGTAATATTAGAAAATGTAGAGAGGTCAAACATATAACATCGACTACATTTTCTGCAGCTAAAGAATGTGAGTGTATGATAGGAAGAGTACTATACATTAGTATTAAAAAGGTGCAGTATAAATATGGCTTGCAGTGTAAATCATGCTGAGCAGAAAAGCACTTTATAAATACAGTCTTTTTAAATAGAGACGCACCGATCGACCAGCCAGGGACCAGAAGTGGGCAGTCTCCATATGTCCGATTACGAGTCGGTCCATTTCATGCATGCACAACATACAGCAGTGCAGACAGATAGTCGTGCTCATAGCCGCATGCTCGTATGTTGTTATCATGGAAGGTTCTCCTACAACACAGATGCAAGACAAAAAGTTTACCAAAGTAAACCATGACGGTACCAGTACGAACACATTCATAACAGATATAATCAGACACTTCTCGCCCAGCTGAACATGGACATTTTATAGAAACTAAGAAGGCAAAGTGACAAATCTGAAAGCCAACTACTGGAAAATGATGTACCTTTTGTTTTGTTACATATATAAACCATTTGTTTTGTTTTATAAATCTTTTGCACCTGCTTTTGTTTTGTAATGTAAAATGTGTCTATTAAAAATGGATGTACAGCATTTTCATTTATTTATTTGTATCTATTGTTGTATTTTATGTTTGGTTGTTTGAGTAAGAGAAGATCCTGTAACTTATTACAGTTTTGGGGAAAAGTGTAATGTTTAAACATTTCTTTTATTATGAAAATAATATTTTGCATTGAAGAAAAGTTTTTGTTTCTATATGCCATCAATTATAGCTTTTACAAAGAAGATGGACCTGGAAAAAAATCGATATTGGCATGTCACACTTGAAAAAAATTGCAAGAATTTATAAATGTGTATTCTGATGTTCAAAGGCCAGCATTCCCCCATAGATTTCAGCATCTGTATAGTTGATTTAAATCTACTTTATTTTTTAAAAAAAAAGGGAAAAAAAAGAAGAAGAGTAAAGCAAATACAGAAACAAACTTAGATGCTGGCTTGTTTATCACAGCAAAAACACGTTTGTTTTTCTTGCTTTAGTAACACTAGTCACTGTGAGTGAACAGGCAAACGGTGTGAATGATTGTGAAGCAATATTATCTCACATTCACGGTGAAAGTAGTTTTGGCAGTCTGAGCTGTATCAGACAATAGGGGCTAATGGCTGACAAGATGGCTTGTTGCATGTTAGTGTTGAGAGAACTGTTAAGGAGGTGTGTCCTGATGTTGGGTTTGCCTTGCAGCATGATGCCCTGCCATACGCTGCTGACTGGTGGGCTGGTATAAAGCAAAGGAAGAAGGCACTAGGACCCAGGCAAGTCCATGAGTAGGCAGGCAGAGTGGGGCTGAGTCACTGCATGTGTCTGAGAGGCAGTCAGAAACAGAGCAGAGCAAGGGAGCAGAGGTGATCTCACACTCATCAGCACAGGATAACACAACCATGATGGGTTGACTTGGGGGGGGAGGCGGTTGGAGAGAGGAAGTGTGCGTTCGCCACCACTTGCTCAGCTATGGAGACCAACAAAGTTCTTCATTTCGTGCCTTCGGGTAAGTGAATCAAAGCTCTGAAAGCTGCTTCTCAGCTGTGCACGACACATCGTTCACTGGGAGAACCTTGGGGTTCCCTGACTAGTGAAACCTGAGAACCCCCTGTGCAAAACATGTGCAGCTCACTTCCACCTCCACTTTGAGGGATGGCAGATGTTTTTGTGCCTGTGTTCTACTGTACATACTTGTTTTTGTGTTTGCCCTTTCTGTGTACTTAGGAATGTGGCAACGTTCCACTTGTGACAGAAATTCTGTTTTTATTTTCTTCTGAGGGGAGGTGGGGTTTTGGAAGCCCTATTGCAGATGGGTTTTTTTTTTCCTATCTTTTTGTATTGGTATGCATTTGTGGGTTTTTTATTCTTTTTTTTTATGTCTTCTTGTTTTTGTCTGGTATGCACCACAAGAGGTTCCTGTGTCGTGTATTATCAGTTGAGGAACTAAACCTTGAGAAACAAACGCATTGCACACCCACCCTTAGAAAGCCAGTATACCTGTCAAGCATGCACGGCAGTAATGCAGAGGAAACCTGCGCTCACAGGGCACTTTCTCATGTGTTACACTGATGGAGCTCATGAATGTAAGACTGTGCATTTGTGTGTGTGTTTGTGCATGGATCCATGTGTCAGTGTCTGCATATGTTTTTTTTTTTGTTTTTTTGCCGGTTTTGAAATGTGTGTTTCTGTGTGAGATAAAGGAAAAACAGATTAGTGTTGGTGACAGCCACAGGAGAGCAGCGAGTTCTCACTGAAAGTCCTCTGAGAGTCCATAGCCCATTTGAAGGTGTGATGCAGCTGCCTCTTCACTTTCATTTTGTCTGGGAAGACAGAGCAGGATGCCATCTCTGTGTGTGTGTGTGTGTGTGTGTGTGTGTGTGAGTTGATGTCTTGAGGATAATGCAAGTGCGGAAATATTTTGAGTATGTAAATCGGTCTGTTTTTGTTTGTAGTATACAACATTTTATAAGAATGCCTGTATGTATGGATCTGTGTTTTTGCTGTTGTTTCTTTGTTTTTGTTTTTTTTGCTCATTTTTGTATTTGTCAGAGTTCAGATGTGCACTGTATCTGCATATGTTATGTGTGCATGTGTGTGCTCACACGTGATTGTCGATATGTGAACGTCATGCTTTTTGCACGCTAACTACATCCCTGAGTGTGTGCTGGGATGTGATGGACACTGCTGTGGCTCGTCCTCTGAAGAGTAATTTGCATCCATTTGCCCGGGAGCTGATTAGAGGCGGTGAGGGCAGATTTGATTCTTACAGCAGAACGATTTGGTTGTGTGAACATAAAGGTATTCAAAAGATTTGTTACTCGGGAAAGGTGGAGGTTTTTCAAAAGCGCTCGTGTTAATAGGAGAAGTGTCTGATTCAGTGATGGCTTATGTTAAATTACTTTTGTGTTCCTGTGTTGTGTAATGTAACCTTGGCTTTAACAGCAGATATTAATAGAACAAAACACATCAAATACTGTACATCTGTAGAAATTTGACAGCATTATTGGTCACTGTCGGGAATCAGTGGCACCGTCCAAAATGTACATGTACAGAAATCTAACAGCAGATGTTCAGCTCCACCAGTGACTCAACAATTACCTTTCCAGAGGATTTTTCTTTCTTGCTTTCCACACTCACTTTACTGCCCTCTGTATTTTTGAATAAAGCAGAGCAGGCTGTTCCATGCAGCAAATCTCAGCATACTTAACGGGAACATGGAGTCCAACAAAATGTTCATCTAAAGCTGACTGCAGACCTTTTTGTCACTGTTGTCATATATGAGCATTAACAAAGCCCGATTGCTGCATTGTTTTGGGAAAGCACCCAGATTGTGTCATTATCAGGGGCAAAATGCTGACAGTTGAAGAATCGCCACTATATGAAGAGGTCAGAAATTTCTGTTCACTTTATGGAGTTGTAAATTACCACAGAACGTCGACATGTAATTAAACAGTGTGAACATCTTGCAGTCAGTTTCAGTACTGGGGTGTAGTTGATTAACCTTACTGATCATGCTACGTGTTAATCACACACCAGCAAATTCCTGCTGCTTGTAAGAGTGCAGTCTAACGTCATGCAGAATGGTGCAAAAATGATGACTATGACACTGAGAATTAAAATTTATTGCAAGAGTAGTAAATCTTCATTACTGTTTGAATATTTTTGGAGGATTATTGTGATTTAAGGACAATTAAGGACAGCAGTTACAAAGTATTTTCATTAACAGGTCATCTATAGACTTTTCTTCAGTTAATCATTTGGTCCATGACCAGTAGAGTGGTTGAGGCATCTCAACGTTCTGCTCTTAAAGCAAAGAAAAATAAACAGTTGCATTGAAAATGATCCTCTTCATTTCTTATGTGACTTTTACATTTTTTTGTAAAAAAAAAAAAGTGTTTTGTTAATGTTGTATAAATTACATTTCATTACATCATTTCAGCCTGCATAAGGTTAAAATATTTTTTAGCCTATTTTAGAATGAAAGCTCAACCTATTTGCATTAGAATACATTAACCACACTATTAATACGTAACTTAAAAAAATTCTCATGTTTTGAATGAATAAAGGGTTTGTTGTTGACTTTCGAAGTGTAAAAAAACCTGGAATTATAATACCTGCAAATCTAAGCCTTTCCATAGAAATCCATATTTCTGCTGTCTTTCTAAACAGTTTTACACTAATAACCATGACTTAAAACTCAAACCAGCCAGAGTCACGCTGGCAGGATGTCAATCTTCAGGTGGGACAGACAGTCAGATAATCAGTGTTGCATCCGTGACCTGCAGTGCCAGAAGATATCAGCATGGAGGACACATAGTGGATGTGTGAATTAGTAGTTCGACCATGTGGAAGTGGAGGTGTGTGGGGAAGAAGATGGATGACGTGTTCCTGTGTGCATGCGTGCGTGTTTGTGCTGTAGATGTGACAGTGATCTCTGATCAGTATTCACCGCTGGCAACAGATCTCAGAAGCTCCAGCCTCTGAGCACAGCCATCTGGGCAGAGGAGAAACACACATTGACACACACATACAAATTATTATACAGTACCACACATACAAATACTAATACACACAAGCAGTGAAATGTCACAAAAACACGTCCTTGCAAGACACGACAAGACAGCCACACATGCAGTGCTGTCACACGAGCATTATTTGTAAATTCACGCACACACTCACTGTATTTGCACAGACCTAAAGTATACACTCATACCAGTTGTCAGATATTGGTCGCACACTCCACATAATTATATACACAATTCATCCTATCTTCATAATTTGTTAGTTTATATACACAGGCACGCGCGGGCGGACACACACACACCAATTATTTAGACATGTCAACTACTTTCATCATGTACAGTTTAAGGAACACAGAAAAGGACCGCAAATTTAGTATAATTACACACAAACACAAAAACATCCTCTGCATCATCTATTTGTCTTTTACTTGGTCTCTGTCTCCCTCTTCCATGTATACAAATATTTACACACACAGACTTTTTTTTTAAATATGCATGTTAAAACCCATAAAATACACATACACAGTTATGGACAGTTTTGCATTTTTGGGGAAAAAGGAAAAGAAGGCTTTTTTAAATTTAGGTGTACATTTACATCTAGTTTTTGTCATTTAAAGGACTAAAATTAATCAAACTAATTGAAACACTTTCAAACAATTAAAAACTGAGAAAAAGTCCAAAAAAACCCCTCAGCTTGCCATTCATAATATTATAAATTCATAATATTATAAAGAAAGCTAAGAGGACTCTACTGCTAACAACTTGAAAACTTGTTTCTATACTTAGCTGGGGATTTATTAGATGTTATGTTGAATATTTTTAAGGTTTGGAAATCAGATTTAGAAACAATGAAGAGGAAAATGAATTACTTTGAAATCTGCGTTTTCCAATTCCTTATGGCATTTTTCTTCATACTGCAGTTTATATTTTGCATTTTGATGCAATTTTCATGACTCATTGTGCACTGCGCCCTGTACACCACTGCTCTGTCGTATTTTTAATCTGTGTGGCTTTTGTGAGAATTTTATCTGACTTTTTTTTTTTGTAAAGCTATTTTTGACTCATACAAAATGAGGTGTGGTAACAGGTGTGGCTCAACACATCTACAGTTTATCCAATTTTCAAGTTAATCAGATGCTCCTCACACTAGGACTGCAACGATTCGTCAAATAACTTGAATGATTTGATTATGAAAAATCCTCGACACAAATTTGTTGCTTAGATGCTTCGTTTAAACTCCGCAGTGCTCAGGTGTCACCAGGTGAGCATTTTACCCACATTAGCAGCATTAAAGTTCTTCATCGCTGCGATGGAGTTCCTTCATTTGGAAACAACCCTTAAACACTGAGTGGATCATCGCTGACACATTTTTTTTCCCACAACTCCACTGCTCTCTACACGTGTGTGTGTGTGTGTGTGTGTTGTGCTCGCTGTGCTGAGAATTTCAGCTGTTAGCCACTGGAACAGATCGTTTTCACCACAGTTTGCTAGCAGGTGTTGCCACTAGCACTAGCAATCGTTCAGTAATGACGGAACCGCACACACGCGCGCGCACACATGCACACACACGCGCGCGCACACATGCACACACACGCGCGCGCACACATGCACACACACGCGCGCACACACACACACACATGCACACGCGCGCACACACACACACACATGCACACGCGCACACACACACACATGCACGCACGCGCGCGCACACACACACATGCACACACACACCCCGGTCACTTGTTTGGTACCAAGGGGCTCCGTCAAAATATTTTTTATGCTTTAATCCCTGATCAGCAATTAAAAATAACCTGCAATAGAAATGTATTTAGGAGGACGCTCATGAATGCAAAGCATTACAACATTGAGATCATGCAGCCCCCAAATTTTCAACAATAATACTAATAACACAACAGCAGCAGCTGTTTTTTAGATGCAGTCTGTCTGCACACGTGCAGCAAATGCAAAGAAGCAGAGCCGTTACTGAGACGGTGAGATCAGGTGGAGCGAAAGGAGATGTTTTTCTAGTGCCCAAAGCAGCAGTGCTTGTTCCTGTAACTACCATAAAACCTTTACGGGGGAACAGCTGGAAGTCCTTCATCAACCACCTGATCAGCAAGTGTCAATGTGAAGAAAAGAGAACTTTGTAGCTGCTCCATCCACCACTGTTTGTTTCTCACAGAGAAAAATCTGCAGTTAAGCTGCGGAAGTTAAAATATGCAGATGAACTATTAAGAAGACAAAAGTAGATCTTATCCGATTACTTGATGGACTATTTGACAGTATACTCGATTACTAAAATAATCTAGTTGCAGCCCTACCTCAGACTTCTTGACCTTTATAATTTCTGTAGCATAATAGGCATTAAAAAGTAGATATCTATTTAAACCAGATGTCGTGGTTAAAAAAAAGCACAAAAAAAAGTAATTAAAGGGCAGACAGAGGGCATCCTCAGCAGACAGGTAACACTGATTACATAATTGAACTTGACTTACCTTTGCAGAGGTGTTCAACAACTGACCAAAGTCTTCTTTCTTAGTGTTTTTTGTTTTGTTTTTTTTGTCATTTTCTTCTTTATTTTACTACACCTCTGTGGCAAAACCTTCTGGTAGCTATCTTTGAGTTTTGTCCTTCAAGGACAGAACTAAGCTAAACTATTGGAGATAATACTTTCAAATCGAGAATGAAGGTCTGAAGAGCCGAACATATTGATGCTTTAACACAAGCTCCGTTGTGTTCCTTTTAACATCTAAATTAAATCACTCACTAACGTTAGTGATGTTGTTAGCTGAGCATCAGTTCACTAAATTGGGTTACTAGACCTGAAAAGGACAAGTAAAACACTCAAGTACTCACATATATTTTAAAAGCCTAGAGCTAAACAGGACTGAACAAAGCAACTTTATTATGCTTGTCAACAAAATCTTGTCTATTAGGCCTGCCCTCACCCCCAAAATCAAAATTTTATCACCCAGATAAGATTTGGCCATTTGATACAATCCAAAATATTCAAATATTGTGGGTTTTTCACCCCCTGATTAATCAGCTAGTTTTAAAGAACCTGAGTTGAATTGGGATATTTGACTAATGCTTTAACTTTAGAGGGCAGCCCTACTGCTTTATAAAGTTTGGGGTTTTTTTTTGCTTTTTTATTGTAGGCACAACATGCAACATGAACTAAATCTAGTCTGAATAGCTTGTAAATTCCACATTAGGGAGGACCTTAATGCAGAATTTACAAGCTATTTAGGCAGCTTGTGTCTATTAGCGTCATTAGTACAATTCAACAAAAGCCCTGTAGTCCCAACATGCTCCGATTGCATACCTTTTAATTTCACATTCCTTTGCTGCTTTAGGCCAGTCCAGATGTGGATGTATGAAAAAGATCTATTATGAGGATAACAACAATATAGTTTTGTTTTTGTTTTTTTCCAACATTCAGACAAAATGGGGTATAAATACTAGTGTGCTGCATACTGGAGGAAACAAATCAAGGCAAGCTGAATCTAGTTATATCATTTGTAGATATTTTTAGTCCTGATTATAAAGGCGGGAAGTCTTAACAGTCATTGGCAATTAGTAGGAAGTTTCTTTCTATTCACAAAAATGGATGTAAAGCCCTTGTTTCCCTATTCAAGTATTCTTTATTTGTAGCAGCAGATTACACGTTTTGGATTCATGGTGATATTTAAGTGGCTTTCAGTAAAAGTCAGAAAGTCAGAGATGATATTAGGGGCTTTTTAGTGCAGATTCGATCCACTTTTGACACAGAGGGCATAACTTAATCTCATTCAAAATACAATAGATGCTTTTAACTCAGAAATAAAGCCAGTGGTCAGCTGCCATCATTTTCCACACATGTTTAGGAAATAAAAAAAAAACACAGCAGTGGTAGTCTCCTTCTATCTTTAATGTTGGTACTGATAGTCAATCTAACAGTTTTCAGGCTAACAGATCATTGAATTCCAGGACAAGACATCTTGTCCCAAGTGCTGGTTATTGTTTACAGTCAGACAGTAATGTAGATACATTTGAAAAAGCTAACAAAAATGTTACAACATACTGCATTCTGGCCAAAGTGTTTTTCATTTGGTGTTTCGCTGCATGTAGCCAAAGCTTACTAAAACATGGTTAGTTAATACTACTCATTATTACTACTAATAGTGTGAGTAGTAGTTGTCCTAATTGAATGACTTCTGGTAGTTTCTGGCACAAAAATTTTGTCCCTTGCCAACACATTCTGCATATGCAGATATGTTTTCAGGTTGTAAGCACAGGAAGCAGTACAGAGCACAGGCGAGGCATTTGTTTCAGTTCTCATTTATTATTACTTTTGTATATTCTACCAAGACGGCACAGGCTTTGCAGCACGGAACAGCTTGTACTGTGCAGGGTATTTTCTCCTTTGCAGTGAATTTAATTTAAAACCAACAAACAAAACAGAACCAAGTTGTAGAAATTCAGCTTTGCTGCTGCTCCCCTCCTCTTGATATATCTGCCCCTTCGCCAACATAGACATTTTGGAATAATTACTAAAGATGCCCATGTTGATGAATTCCTGAACATTGGTTGTAAACCTTCCCTTTTGATGTGAGTGAGCAGAAACATCAGCATGCTAAAAAGTGGGATTATATGTGCATCATGTACTTGCAAGGAACCTAGGGTGAACATTTATTTTCACTTCATTATAATCTCACCCAGTCCTATGCATGTGCAGACACACAAATGCATGTCTTGTCATGCATGACCCACACAGCTGAAACAGGATGTATAGAGAACTGCAGAAACAGGTTGCGTCATGTAGTATGAGTGCTGCAGTTAGTTTCCTTCTTCCTGCTCACACTGAGGTTATTTGTGCCATGCTGCTGTTTGCATACAGCTGTTGAATGCTGAGTATAAACTTGGCGGTCTTTTGCACTGTTCCTTCACACTGTGTTTAATGACCTTTTTGTCCTTGCTGCATGCCGTAACAGTGTAAGTTACATAGGCCATTTGCTACAGCACTAAACCTGCTTCCATGTTTTTGCACTTTGTTTGGTGGTGTACAATAAACTTAGGTTGTCACTTAGTAGTGATCACTGGCACAGAGATATATAGAAGCACAGTTCAGATTGACAAGGGCACTGCTACACTACACTATAGTGCAGTGAGACAGCTCAAGAAATATAATATACAGAGAGCTGCACAAACCCATTCTATGCTGTCAGATAGAGGATTATACGAAATGGCTAGAAATGACTAATGGCATAAAAAAATATATGTAGAACAATGGGTATCCAAGGTTGCGTAATTTAAATTCTGTCAATGTGTTGCGAGATGCAATTGAGCTAAGCAGAGAGGCAGCTACTGAGCAGGGCAGGGCACTGACACTGCTGAGGTTAGTGGTTTGATTCTCACTGGGGCCACACATACAAAAAAGGTGATCAGTCAGCTGAAAGGCATATTTGATTAAAATAGCCATTCAGTTTTACATTTTATCCATTAAAATGTCAAGTACGGTGTATCCTACTTGCAGTTAACACATTAGAAATTAAATAATTTAATTTCACAATGTGCTTAGTTGGGAAATGTGTACACGGGGTGTAAACACACAAGGGGTAAACTGAAACCATGGTACATATACAGCATCATGGACTTTTTCCTCTCTTGCTGCCTCACATTGATTAGGTCTGAAACTGTGTCTGTGTAGTTCTGACGGGGGACACCTCAAATGAAAGGGGGTGAGATATGCTGTCGGATGGTGGGCAGGCTAGAGCAGCATACATGGCTGTGTGGAGAACGGCAGACTTGAAAGGGAGATGGTGGCCTGTCTTTAATCGAGCCAGAGGAAGAAGGGAATGTGCAAGCAATTAGCAGGAATCCCCGAGCACTGGGCTTTTTTTTTTCTTTTGCCTTTTTTTTTTTCCCATTTCCCCCCTTCTATGAAAATCGAGGCAGCCAATTTCTGCAGCGAGTGGTTGGCGTGTGTGTGTGTGTGTGTGTGTGCGCGCGCACATTTTATATATTGGAACTACACCCTCAGTCACTAACTTGCTTATTCACTGCCTGGCTTCCTACAAACACACACAGGGCATCTGTGCTGCAGCACCTGAGCATAATCCTTTACCAGAAAATCAGGTGAAAATGCAGAAAAGAAAGGGAATGAGAGGGAAAGATATGAAAATGGAAAATGAGATATACAAACAGATGGTGGATGGACAGAAAAAGGAAAAAGGGTGTAATAATGATAAATGGTAGAGGGGTTTAGACTGCAGCATCTTCCTGTGCTAACCTCAGTCACGATGTCTTGTTTTGCCACATTGCAGACAATGCCAGTGTATGTGAACCCACACTAGCCAGCTCGTTGTAACCATCAATCGCTCTCAGGTGAAGGGACCACAGGGTTACTGCACAGCTTTTCAGTCCACAGACCCGACAGCAAGAGTCAAAAATTCTGTTCATTAAAAAAGAATTTATGTGTTGGTATGAAAACTCTCAATTACTACTTTAAATTATTCAAAATAAATTTAATGGAGCCTGGCTTTTGAGTATTCATTTTTTTTCTGTGGTTGAGGTCTGTTGCATTGTTAGGATAAGTTATTTTTCACATAAATGTCATAGTTTTTGCATTCATTAAATTTTTATTAAATTGTAGCTGGCTTAGTCAGTTTTTTCTGTTTCTGAACACAGGAAGTGTTTCTTGAACACTTTGTTTTGCTGCAAATTAGCCTGAAGTAACTCTATATTGCCAAAATTATTTGCTCGTCTGCCTTCACACACGTGAACTTGAGTGACATCTCATCTGTAGGGTTTAATATAATGCTGGCCCACTCTTTGCAGCTGTAACAGCTTCAACTCTTCTGGGACGGCTTTCCACACAGTTTAGGAGTGTTTATGGGAATTTCTGACCATTCTTCCAGAATCACTTTTGTGAGGTCAGACACTGATGTTGGATGAGAAGGCCTGGCTCACAGTCTCCACTCTAATTCATCCCAAAGGTGTTCTGTCAGGTTGAGATCAGAACTCTCTGCAGGCCAGTCAAGTTCTTCCACACCAAACTCACTCATCCATGTCTTTATGGACCTGCTTTGTGCACTGGTGCTCACTCATGTTGGAACAGGAAGGGGCCATCCCCAAACTGTTCCCACAGGGTTGGAAGCATCAAATTGTCTAAAATATCTTGGTATGCTGAAGCATTAAAAGTTCCTTCCAGTGGAACAAAGGGGCCGAGCCCAGCTCCTGAAAAACAACCCCACACCATAATCCCCCCTCCACCAAACTTTACACTTGGCACAATGCAGTCAGACAAGTACTGTTCCCCTGGCAAACGCCAAACTCACATTTGTCCATCAACTTGCCAGACAGAGAAGTATGATTTGTCACTCCAGAGAACACGTCTCCACAGCTCTAGAGTCCAGTGGTGATGTGCTTTACACCACTGCATCCAGTGCTTTGCATTGTGCTTGGTGATGTAAGGCTCAGGTGCAGCTGCTCAGCCATGGAAACCCATTCCATGAAGCTCTCTACACACTGTTCTTGAGCTAATCTGAAGGCCACATGAAGTTTGGAGGTCTGTAGTGATTGACTCTGCACAAGGTTGGTGACCTCTGTGCGTCTGTGCTGTCATTTTACATGGCCTACCACTTCACACCTACCACTGAGTTGCTGTCATTCCCAATTGTGTCTACTTTGTTATGATCCCACTAACAGCTGACTGTGGAATGTTCAGTCATGAAATTTCCTCTCTACTAGACTTGTTGCACAGGTGGCATACTATCACGGTACCACGCTGGAATTCACTGAGCTCCTGAGAGCGACCCATTCTTTCAAAAATGTTTGTAGAAGCAGTCTGCATGCCTAGGTGCTTGGAAGTGACTGGAACACCTGAATTCAATGATTTGGATGGATGAATGAATACCTTTAGCAATATAGTGTATTTTCCTGCTAGGTTTGCATGTGCACATACAGCATAGAAGTGAAAGTTGTCTCCACTTCACTACACACATACAAATATGAAAACAGAGATTCTGTAGATTCTGACACAAAAAGACAATTTATACACATATATATAGACACACACACACACACACGCACCCAGCATATGGCTGAGTGCACCCACGCACACTGCTGTCCAGCATCAGCACAGCCAGAGTCCACCTGCTTGCCAGGCAGCTTGGCTGTAGCAAGCCCAACAGTCAAGGGTCTGTTGTGACATCACCAACGTCAGACACAAGCCTGAGGGCACAGCTGTCTGCAGCAGAGCCAGCATGTCTTCTCCTGAATCAAACCATCATATTTAATGTTTATAATATTTTAAAAAGTATATTTTGATGGAACAACATTTGGCTCTAGAGCTACCAGAAGCGGCTGAAGAAGTCTTCCAATTTAATTGTGACACTTGTGACATTTAAAGATTTTCATATTTTATTTCAGTCACTCGTCACAGTGTAGCAACTGAAATACCTTTGCATTATTTTATTTTTACAATAGGCGCATCCCTCACTGAAAGAAACAGAGACCTTGATGCAAATATAAAGACCAGTATATCCTTCAGCTTGAATAAGGATTTCCACCAATCTCTTTCAGAAGGGCAAAATGTTTTTTTTTCTTCTGATGTGACTCACTGTATTCCAAGGTCCTTTGGATAAAAGCTTCAAAAAATGTGATTTGTTTTATTTTATTTATTTTTCCTCCTGACTGGACTTCTGTGCCATACTCGCTCGTTGAGTGAAATTTTCAAAAGACTCAATTGCCCAAACATACTGGTGAAGCTACACATAATTATGAATTCTGCACTGGAGTGTATATGTGGTAAAATGATTAGACGTTCAGTTTTTGGTCTAAATATTGGCTTTACTAAAGCCCAAGATAAGATCCTCACATGTTTTATGGTGTTTTGCCAGTGCTACGTTTATTATAACACAGAAAAACTTAAATTATAGAAGCTCCAGTTAAAGAAAGTTTGGTTTTCTATTTTTTTTTTAGTAATAGTTACTCCTACAGTAGGAAAACAGTTCTCCACTGAGATTAATATTCTGATTCTGAAAATTGATTGACTACATTCAGTTTGTGGCTCCTGTGTAAGAAAACAGCATGAAGGCTTTTGTTGACGGGTGAAGTTGACAGCTGAGTGGACTATTGCACTCACAGTGTGATTGTGTGAATTAGATGAGAGACCAGCAAGGACTTGTCCTCATGGAGCTGGGATTGAACTTGACTGTGACCTTGTAAAGTTGTGATGAGTTTAATTATCAAGCTAAATCATGCTTCTTCACATATTACATCATCCAAATGAGATTTGGTTTGAAACTACTCTATGCCCTGCTGATGCAGTTGTCTTAAATGGCTCATTGGTTACTGCAGCCTCTCATATACTGTGTAGAGTGCTGTGGTGGCTTCCCCCATTAGTGATAAACCAATAGTAACTGCAGTTTGGCTGTCAAAGAACACAATTTGAAATAGGATGATGGTGTTTGAATGAGCACACCAGTGCCGTAGTTTTAGCCTCCCTGTCATATGCAAAGTTATAGCTAGTTGGAATGATTAGTTTCAGCCCTCCAGCCAATGGATAGTCTGACATATGTATAGTCTATGAAATATAAGGGAACTACAGCAAAATAGAAGAGTAGAGAGAGAGAGAGAGAGAGAGATCATCATATATAAAATTTTAAAGAATGTCATGAAATGTTTCCTGTCCCATGGATGACCTCTAATTTCCTTCTTCTAAATTCAGATAAAACTGAAGTTCTTGTGCTCGGCCCCACAAATCTTAGAAACATGGTGTCGAACCAGATACTTACTCTGGATGGCATTACTTTGGCCTCCAGTAACACTGTGAGAAATCTTGGAGTCATTTTTGACCAGGATATGTCCTTCAATGCACATATTAAACAAATATGTAGGACTGCTTTTTTGCATTTGCACACTATTTCTAAAATTAGAAACATCCTGTCTCAGAGTGATGCTGAAAAGCTAATTCATTCATTTATTACTTCTAGGCTGGACTATTGTAATTCATTATTATCAGGCTGTCCTAAAAGCTCTCAGCCTTCAGCTGCAGCTAGAGTACTGACAGGGACTAGAAAGAGAGACCATATTTCTCCCATATTGGCTTCTCTTCATTGGCTCCCTGTTAAATCTAGAATAGAATTTAAAATCATTACCCTAACATACAAGGTCTTGAATTATCAGGCCCCATCTTATCTCAAAGACCTTATAGTACCATATCACCCCAATAGAGCACTTCACTCTCAGACTGCTGGCTTATTTGTGGTTCCTAAGATACTTAAAAGTAGAATGGGAGGCAGAGCCTTCAGCTTTCAGGCCCCTCTTCTGTGGAACCAGCTCCCAGCTTGGATTCAGGAGACAGACACCCTCTCTATTTTCAAGATTAGGCTTAAAACTTTCCTTTTTGATCAAACTTGCACTTAGGGCTGGATCAGGGGACCCTGAACCACCCCTTAGATATGCTGCAATAGGCCTAGGCTGCTGGGGGTTCCCGTGATGCACTGTTTCTTTTTATTCACCTTTTTTACTCTGTTTATACCCCACTCTGTATTTAATCATTAGTTATTATTATTCTCTGGCTCTCTTCCACAGCATGTCATTTGTCCTGTCTCTCTCCCCTCAGCCCCAACCGGTCATGGCAGATGACTGCTCCTCCCTGAGCCTGGTCTTCCTGTTTTAAAGGGGGTTTTTCCTTCCCACTGTCGCCAAGTGCTTGCTCATAGGATGGCCATTTTGACTGTTGGGCTTTCTCTGTATTATTGTAGGGCCTTTACCCACAATACCAAGCGCCTTGAGGTGACTGTTTGTTGTGATTTGGTGCTATATAAATAAAATTGAACTGAATTAAAATAAGTCCACCTGAGAAGTAACAGAGGTGGGAAGTAACAAAGTACAAACACTTCATTACTGTACTTAAGTAGAATTTTCAGGTATCTTTACTTGAGTATTTATTTTACTCCCTACATTTTAAAACAAATATCTGTACTTTCTACTCCAATTCACTAGGTTACCTCATCTGAGGAAAGTTTTTGTTTCCAGTCACTGCACCTTCAAACATCAATTGATCTGAGCCTAAATGGAGGGATCAGTAACTCATAAGAGTCAGTCCTATTGGTGTATCTTTGCATACAAAGAGATGAAAGAGGCAAAACCAGATAATTTCTGTATCATTTATAGCAGTGTACTCAGGTATTACAGTGGGCCAAGTGCAAATGTCCGTAAGTTGTGGTCGCGGTACTTCAGCATCTAGCTAGCACTGCTGAAGAGTAGCTAGCATAAAGTGAGTAACGGTTTGTGGCAGGTAATTTCAAATGCAGCGTTTCTAACTGCTCAACAAATGACAGCAAACACACAAACTGTTTGTGTGCATTTTGTCAAGCAGTATGTCTGCTAGCTAAAGGTCCAGCTGCTGTGTTTCCCAGAATGAGAGAGAAGCTCACCCAGAGAAGGAGAAAGATGTAATAAAGAGGACAGGAGAGGAAGAAGAGTGGTTAGAGTTAATGTTAATGATGGCAGGACAAACTGAGATATACTAACTTTGTGTTATTCAGTGATTGTATGAAAGTACTCTGCCGTTTGGTGCAGGATAAACAGGTTAGTTTGCTATACTGTAGTTACAGTAAAGCTCTGTGCTGGACTGATGCACAATGGCTGTGTTCAGAGTTACAGGTTACATGAAGTCCAGCAGAGATTAGTTTGAATCAAAGCTGTTGATGCTGAGATTCATTCACTGAATTCAACATTTATACAATCTGTATACTGTCAGTATAAAGGCAGTATAAACAGTATACTGTCAGTATAAGCGGTGGAAATCAGCTACGATAGATCGTAAAATACTGGGTTACATCTTGTTGAATTCAGTTCATCCACCAAGAGCAGTAAACCTCAGAGCAGCAGCAGTAGGTCAGCTGATCACACCAAGAAAATTCACTAGAGCTCACAATAGAAAGTTGTGATTCTTAGGGTTCACCCACCTTATGAATCCCACTTTAACCCCTGGTTATACTCATTTTTGTGTTTAGGTGTGGAGGCAGAGTCACCCTCTACAATGTAGGCAACAGAAAATAGAGCTGTTTTTAAATTCCCTTTCACTGCTTGTGTCCTACATAACAGATTCAAGCTGAGTATGTTCATCGGGATTAAGGATTGGAATAAGGTTTGTATTCTCATGTAATATTATTTTGTTATTATACATATATACGTACATAAAATTAACTGTTAGAACCGTCCTCCAAAGAGCAGCTTTTACTTTCTTATTTTGAGTACATTTCAGAGCTTGTACTTTTTTACTTCATACTTCAATTTTTACCAAAGTATTTTAACAGTATTAAGTATTTGTACTTCTGCTTAAGTAAAGAATGTCTGTACCTTTGCCACCTCTGCTTACATTTGTGCAAAAAGCATGCTGACTAAAGATTTTACATTTTATTGAATATAAAAAGATGGAGGTCAAATGCATGTTTAAAATATGTATGCGATCAAACAAATTTGCCCTGAGCAGAGCATAGGGAGGAATTCCCTCTCTGCCTGGACTCTCTCAGCGACCACCGATCCAGAGGACGGGTGCCAGAAGAGCCTGTGGGCACAATTAGCCAACAAAAGGCCCGGCCTCCTCTTCTGTGCTGGCCCAGCTCTTGTAGATTCCCCTATTAACGCAGCAGGGGCACCTTTTAATCTCTTGCCCTCTTCACTTAAGACTTTCAGCCTCACCTCTCCCGTAAATTCCAGGGTTTTCTCTCCTGAGGGTTCTGGCATTTGTTTTGCATGTACCTGCAGCACACAGCTCTACAATAGATCAGCCTACATGTAGGGGAACCATTACCTCAGTTTATATGGACACCAAAGTTGCCTCAGTTTATAGACGCACAAAGGGTTGTATAAGTTGACTTCCTTTTGTCTTGGAGCATTTTGAATTCACATCAAGACACTTTTTGATGCAATTAAGGCAGCATCTGTACCAGATTAGAATAATGAGTGATTCTTACCTATAAAGTCATGCACAACTGCGTGTAGAATGCATCAGTCCCGTGTACTTCATTAAATACCTTCAGCCAACATATGGAGGCATCTTAAGATGTGCTGGTATCTGATTCCCTTTAGTGACACATTGCCTAATTTCTCTCAGCTGGAGAAATAATGACTTAGCCATTGAGTAGTCAGTTTGTTGCCCTTCAGTATGCCACTGTTGTGCACATGTAAATATAATAAGGTATGACTGAACTAAAATATTTAAGACATGAATTGAGTAAGTATAAATGGAACAAAGTGAATGTGAAGTGGTAATAATGTTATGTAAAATGTAAAAGACTTGAATTTATCTCTCCTAAAATGTTAATTCAACTTCTGAAGCTTTGGGGATTGCTTCATATTAGTATTTGTGCCCTGCCACTGCTGCCGCTTTAAAAAAGGGATTAATGGTAATGGGCATTATTTAAGCTCCACCCAACTTCACCTGTTGATACTTTTCTTACTAACAATATGTTCATCCTGCTTTAGTTTCTTTCAGATTGTGCCACACTTCACTAGGACTTAGGTTAAAGGGAGAAAAAGAAAAAACTTACACAAATGTTTTGCTTTGGTTTGCACACAAACCACACAGGAAATTATAAACCTATAGCATATTTTTGCAATATTTTTCTTTCCCAATTTATATGAACAAAGAGCGTTTGCAGCTCTTCTCGGAGAATTCTCAGTAGGCTTTGTTTACTGAAACAGGCTTTGTTCTCTCTGTGACTTTGTCATGCCTGGTAGGGAAGAGCTGGGTTTCCCGCAGTCTTCAGCTGTAATGGTGCTCTGTGACTTAGTAACAGAAGTGGTAAATCTTACTAACTGTGGGCATATGCATATAGCCACAGGGGTTCATCTTCGAACATCCAAATTATAAAGTGAGCTCCTGAATTTATCGCATAGAAATTTTGTGTCCTCTTAAGGATGGTGGGAAGTTATGTTCACTTCTTATGTTCCTTTTTTTTCCCTCTCTTTTTAGAAAACAGATCAAAAAGAGAATTCAGAGCATAAGGAAAGGCCGGCTGGTATTTTTGATTTATAACCCACAGGGGTATTTGAGGGGTATAGAAATCATAAGAGGATCTCAAGTAAAAATTTCCCTGGTGAAAGCTGTCTGTCTGTCTTTGTCAAACAGCTGTTACTTGCACTGTCAATTGTCCCCAATCTGATGCTAAACCACAATCACTGCAAAAGCAACAAGCAGCCGACCTGCCATCTTTTTTTGCAGATAGCTAGTATCAGACGATGGTCTTGGTTTATCAGGAAGAGTGAGTTTGTCGTTTGGCATGTAAGATGTTGCATCAAATGTTTGAGCAAAGCAGATGTTGCCTTGCTTGTGGGTTTGTGACATGTAAACTCAGCTGACTGACAGATATTTCCCTCATGTGCACGTTGGGCAATGATGAAAGGACTGACTCTAAGTAAGACACTCACATACACAAACACATGCGCATACAGCAGATCAATAACAGTGATGAGGCGTATGTGTGATACTATGCTAACCAGATCTGACTTCCTGTTTGCAAGTCGACAGCTTCCTGGTTTCTGAAGAATGTTATCAGGCATCTTCTTTTTGCTGCTTCCCTTCCAGTGAGAGTGGCTTTGTCAGTCACTTGTGTTTAACCTGTTTGTATATATTTAATACACATTAATACTAATTACAAACGTGCCCATATTGAACAGGTGCTTGAGGAAGCTAGGTCAGTTCCTGTGTATTTTTGCATTTTGGTAACAATTTTGATGCATAAATGGAGAGAAAAAATACAAAGACAAGTGTATGCATTCAGATTATTTGCCTGATCTTTATATACAGTTTACACAGGTGCAATAGTATTCAAACCACCTCACCTTAATATATATTATGATGATGTGTATAGAATAAATAAAAATAAGACTCACTATATGGAGAAGTGATGTGTATTAATACATAGCACATGCAATTTTGATGACGTAAGCTGACGTTTTGAGTGAAAAAGATGACAAACATTCATGTGCACTAATATTCAACCCCAAACCTCAGCAAAGCATCTTTTTACCTCAATAACCTCTAATGAGCGATTTTGGTAAAACAAGCGTCTGACACCTCTCTTGTGAAGTCTTTGCCTTTTGTTCTCTTCCAAAAGCTTCCATTTTTATTGAAGATGGCTTCTGTGCTGCAAATGCTCTCCTTAAATCCCACCAAAGATGTTCTTTGGGATTGAAGTCTGGAGCCTGAGGAGGCTGCTCCAGGCTATTCTTGTGCCAGGCAAAGCATTGATCCATGTGGCCAAACAATTCCACTTTTGTTTTGTCACTCTGCAAGACTGTGTCCTAGCACTCTTTCAGAATTTCTTCCGTTTTCTTGTTTTGCTTCTTGGTTAAGAGTCGGATGCATCAAGTTCAGCCATTAGTTATTAACTGATCTTAGGATGCTTGTTGCTGATGCATTTGTCTCAGAGTTTTGATTTCCATACAGAGTGGTTCCTATGGCATTTCTAGGAATGTTTAAAAACTCTTTGGAATCTTCCTATACTCGCTGCCCTTTTGGTGCACTGAAACTATCTTTACCCCCCACCCCCCAAGGACTACAAAACAAACGGCACCTTTTCACAGGTTTTATCTTTACATAACAGTCTTGCTATTTACCTTGTCATCATATTCTGAATTTTCATAAATAATGCTTTGTGTGGGGAAAGAAGGAATGCACAACTTTCTTGTATTTTCATGCTTTCTGCATCCGTTATGTTAACATGTTAAGAGTCATGAGTCGTGTTTAAGAAATTTAAAGACTGACAGTACTGTGAGGCCTTTTAACTTTACATTTTAAACAGCTGAGCCTCACCTGTGACATTGTTGAACAAAACAAATAGGCTTTGAAATTGAATAAAGCTGTTGGTATAGAGTTTGATAATTCAAATCAATTCAAATTCTTTTACATAGTGCCAAATCATAACAGTGGTGCTTTATATTATAAGGTAAAGACTCTTTAGTAATCAAGCAAAAACCCAACAATAAGCTGACCCTCTATGAGCAAGCACTTGGCCACAGTGTGAAGGAAAAACAGTCGAACAGGAAGAAACTTTTAGCTGAACCAAACTTGGAGGAGCTGCGACTGGTTGGGAATGAGGGGAAAGAAGAGAGCGGAGAGAGGCAGGTCTCCTGAATCCAAAATGGGAGCTGGTTCCACAGAAAACGGGCCTGAAAGTTGAAGACTCTGCCTCTCATTCTTTTAGAAAATCAAGGAACCGCAAGTAAACCAGCAGTCTGAGAGCGTTTTGATCTGTTGGGATGATATGGTACTATGTGGTCTTTAAGATAAGTTGGGGCCTGATTATTCAAGACCTTGTATGTGAGGAGAAGAATTTTAAATTCTGCATTTAACAGGTAGCCAGTTCTGAATCAACTGAAGGTTTTTAAGAAACTTTTAGACCAACCTGATAACAATTAATTACATTTTAATGAGAGTTTAAGGTAAAATTGAGTCTATGTAGGTTTTAGGTGAGCCTCAGTCTCAGAAGGGATATTGTTTTTGAAGACATCACACATTAGACCCTTTGCATTTGTTACATTTGAGTAACAGAATGATTATGAAACTCAAGTTGTTTCTAAAAGTGTAAAATGAGGAATTCATACATAAAATCTGGCATTGCAAAGTAATATGAACCTGCCCGTTGTACTGCATCTTTTTGTCTTTTTTTTTTTTTTTTTTGGTGACCTTTCCTTATCAGCATGTCTCAGTTGACACAAATTATATAAACCTCTTTGATGTTTGACAACAGAATAACCTTTATGACTGCTAATAAACCTGTCTCTAAAGGACCATTGGCTTATTGGGTGCATAAAGTCCCTAAATCAGTTTTATCTAATAGCACATATGTGTGTCTTTAGCCCATTATGACAGAGACTATATTAAAAAGAAAGCAAATAATTCAAAGTAATAGATTATTGAGCCTTTTCGCTACTGTTTACCCTGGTGATCAAAAGATTCACTGAAAGAAATAATATATATATATATATATATATATATATATATATAAAATATAGTACCAGGTTTAAAAAAAAGAATTATTTTTATTTTATGCCACTGACCATATTATTTGAGTTGGTTATTTACAAACCAGTTTCCAAAAAATATAATGCTGTATAAAAATATGAAAAAAGACAACAAAAAAAAAACTGGCAACACAAATCATTTTACTCCTATATCTAACTAAATTATGTTTTTTACATTTAATGCCAGCAAGACATTTCAAAAGTTTCCAAAGCTTTAGCAGGGGCAATAAAAAACATTTAGAAGTTTGTTAATACTAAAAAATGCTGAACATCTTCCAAATAATATTGTAATAAATAACATAATTGGAAATAAAAAAAGATCATTCATCCCTACGCTTTTCAGAAGTTAAGATGTGTAGTTGGTAACCACTCTTGACTTGGCAAATACTGCAACAATTTAAAAACGCACTTTTCTGAGTAAAAAATTGCAAAGAATTTTGTAATTTTGTCATCAGCTTTACAAAATATTGGTAAGAATCTGGGAATTCAGATAAATTTCTTTATTTTAGAATCAAAGTCTGAAAATCAGTGTTGAATGGCCATGATCTTTAGGCCCTCAGACACCACTGAAGTCATTCTGCAGTGGAAAATCACTGGATGGGTTCAGGAAGACTTTCAAAAAGTCGGTGCATGAATTTCATATATGCAAGGTAAAGCTTATAGATATACCATATATAAACAAGATCCAGAATTTCCTTCTGAGTTCTCCAAGTTCATTTAAGATGGACTGAGGTGAGATGGAGAACTTCTTAGAAATCATGGATGTCCTGTTATCTGGGCTAAACAGGAAAGAGACTGTTTGGCTTCTTGTCACTGCACAGTGACACATATCCATGATGGTGTGGGGGTGCCACTCTCACAACTGTTAACTGTTACTGTCAACCATTATGTCTAAATAATATCGTTTTAGGGCAACGTAAGCTGCCCTGCAGACACTTTTTTTTTTCCAGCATAGGCCTTACTTATTTCAACATAGTTGGCATCAATGCTAAGCCACATTCATGCAGGCTGGACTACCCATTGAAAATATGAAATGAAAACTATAGCAAATCGGGTCTGAATTGTTGATTATTTAACATCCTGTATTGAGGAAGAGTAAGAAAGCATTTGGTTTTCACAAGTAGAACAGGTCTCCTCAGTTTCCAAAAGCTAACAGAGTGCAGTTTAAAGAACAGATGGTGCAGTATGCAGGTTCTCAGTTTTAGTTGTTTTTAACTGAAAATAGTTGAAGATAAGAGTTTAAATGATCTCCTTATTACTGAATTTAGATTTTATTTACATTTTACACAAGATTCCAGCTTTCTTGGGACACAGGGTTATATTTGGATACAAGGCTCTTTATTTGATCATGACGGGAAGTTTAGTGTCTCACAACAGAGAAATCTTCTTGCTGTATTTTCATTGATCTGGCAAAGCCGGCAACATGGATAACTTGCATTCCCCTCCAATCCTTCTAAATCTCTTTCTGCATCTGTCAGTGCCAAACAGCTCAATACAAGCAGAGCACATGAATCTTCATGATGCTGCTCCTGATCACAGCACTCAGCGTAAGACACAGTTCAGAGAAGCACGGCATCCACAGGAGGCTGGCATGATGTGACACATAAATAAATGAGCAGTCAACAGAAGAACCCTCCAGGATACAGAAATAAAAAGATTTGGCTTTGTTCAATAATTTTCTAAACATCTCTGTCTGTGCGGAAATGCAGTTCTTATGAGACGGCGGTACTGTATCATTACCAGAATATCAAGAAATGTTCTTCTTTTTTTTTCTGCTGCTTTATCTGCTTACATTTATATTATTTAACAAAGTGTAAAGAAATAGAAGAGGAGGAACAATAATGAGGGGATAAAAAGCCTTTTTAGAAATTGATTAAGCTTCATGTTTGCGTTCAAGTATTGGCATTATCCAGTATGTGATGTTTTTACAACACAGCACATTTGCATAAAGCTCTGTAGTGCCTGAGCAGTATTTGGCCTCCAGTGCTTAAGCAAGATGCCCAGTGTATTAACCTTGAAACCTCAAGTCAGGGGTGTCAAATATACACTGCTCAAAAAAATAAAGGGAACACTCAAATAACACATCCTAGATCTGAATTAATGAAATATTCTCATTGAATACTTTGTTCTGTACAAAGTTGAATGTGCTGACAACAAAATCACACAAAAATCATCAATGGAAATCAATTTTATTAACCAATGGAGGCCTGGATTTGGAGTCACACACAAAATTAAAGTGGAAAAACACACTACAGGCTGATCCAACTTTGATATAATATCTTTAAAACAAGTCAAAATGAGGCTCAGTATTGTGTGTGGCCTCCACGTGCCTGTATGACCTCCCTACAACGCCTGGGCATGCTCCTGATGAGGTGGCGGATGGTCTCCTGAGGGATCTCCTCCCAGACCTGGACTAAAGCATCCGCCAACACCTGGACAGTCTGTGGTGCAACGTGACGTTGGTGGATGTAGCGAGACATGATGTCCCAGATGTGCTCAATTGGATTCAGGTCTGGGGAACGGGCGGGCCAGTCCATAGCTTCAATGCCTTCATCTTGCAGGAACTGCTGACACACTCCAGCCACATGAGGTCTAGCATTGTCCTGCATTAGGAGGAACCCAGGGCCAACCGCACCAGCATATGGTCTCACAAGGGGTCTGAGGATCTCATCTCGGTACCTAATGGCAGTCATGCTACCTCTGGCGAGCACATGGAGGGCCGTGCGGCCCTCCAAAGAAATGCCACCCCACACCGTTACTGACCCACTGCCAAACCGGTCATGCTGAAGGATGTTGCAGGCAGCAGATCGCTCTCCACGGCGTCTCCAGACTCTGTCACGTCTGTCACATGTGCTCATTGTGAACCTGCATCTGTGAAGAGCACAGGGCGCCAGTGGCGAATTTGCCAATCCTGGTGTTCTCTGGCAAATGCCAAGCGTCCTGCACGGTGTTGGGCTGTGAGCACAACCCCCATCTGTGGATGTCAGGCCCTCATACCATCCTCATGGAGTTGGTTTCTAACCGTTTGTGCAGACACATGCACATTTGTGGCCTGCTGGAGGTCATTTTGCAGGGCTCTGGCAGTGCTCCTCCTGTTCCTCCTTGCACAAAGGCGGAGGTAGCAGTCCTGCTGCTGGGTTGTTGCCCTCCTACGGCCTCCTCCACGTCTCCTGGTGTACTGGCCTGTCTCCTGGTAGCGCCTCCAGCCTCTGGACACTACATTGACAGACAGCAAACCTTCTTGCCACAGCTCGCATTGATGTGCCATCCTGGATGAGCTGCACTACCTGAGCCACTTGTGTGGGTTGTAGAGTCCGTCTCATGCTACCACGAGTGTGAAAGCACCACCAACATTCAAAAGTGACCAAAACATCAGCCAGAAAGCATAGGTACTGAGAAGTGGTCTGTGGTCCCCACCTGCAGAACCACTACTTTATTGAGTGTGTCTTGCTAATTGCCAATAATTTCCACCTGTTGTCTATTCCATTTGCACAGCAGCATGTGAAATTGATTGTCAATCAATGTTGCTTCCTAAGTGGACAGTTTGATTTCACAGAAGTTTGACTTACTTGGAGTTATATTGTGTTGTATAAGTGTTCCCTTTTATTTTTTTTGAGCAGTGTATATGGCCAGAACTGGGCCACCAAAGGGTCTAAGCCAGCTCACTGGATGGCTTTGCAAAGTGTGAAAACTGCAGAGAAGGTGTGTTGATGCCAGCTTTACTACAAAGAATCTGAAATTATGAAAAGTTAGATTAGATTTAGACACTTGGTTCAAATCAGACAAAATTGTTTGTTAATGATTGTTTAGATTGAAAACGGAAGTTTTGATTCATTCATTGTCAATGATTTTAGAATGTACTTTTACCTCTTTATCCAAAAAAAATGGGGAAAAAAAAATTCATGGAATTTTTTGTAGTGGATCAGCTGCTTCAGCAGTGGGGCTTGTTACCCATTAGCTAAAATTGTGCCTTAAATCTTGTCTAAACTCTTAAAGCCTGACTATTTGAAATATTAATGACAAATTTAACATTGTTGCCTGCCTGTACGAAAGCACCGACTGATGTTAAATCATTATTATTCCTTTGTGCTCACATGCTGTATTTAAGTACATTGTTTTGCAGGGTATTAATAGTTTCATTAAATCAAATGGAGTGAATGAACAAAAAATATTTAATGGGAGCTCGCATCTTGCTATTATTCATATCATCATTACTATGAAAAACATGCCTTATGCCTATAGGCAGTTTTTACCAGGCCTGCAGCACCTTTTCAAACTTTGATTCCATATTTAGTGCGGACTCGAAGAAAAGCCTCGGATACACATCTTGGTGACCATCAATATATGTACAGGTGACGTACATTGAATGTGACACATGAAACAAAAGCAAATTAAAAACATTAAAAATGCATTTGCAGGAGGATGATGAATATCAAAATCTGAAGAATTGGGTTTTATAATATTTTTTTAAGACAAATGTTAATAATCACTGTATGTGTGACAATGTTTGTGCAAAGTTTTGATCAGATTTGCCCACCCATTAAGTAGGAGAATGGGGTACATATATACGCTACAATCATTGTAGTAAGATTATAATAATAATAATAATTTTGATAATTACCTTTTTTTATATCTCTAGCCAAAGGCCATTTTTCCTTCTATGATTGAGATGATAAATGAGTGATAGGGTTGTAACTTGTCAATTTTAAATGTTATGGGAATTTTATGAAACATGACATTATGGCTTGTATGTAAAAGTAGCCTGTTCTAATTCCTGGGTCATCAAAAACTGCTGTTTTGTTGAACCGTTTCCATCTGCAAATTACACACAGTGTATTCTTTGACATCTGAGGCTGATGCACCGTGTTTGGACAGTAGTGAGATGCTTCAGTCACTCCTAACTCGTCAAATGTCACATGTCTGTGCTTTTAAAGGACCCCTGGTATCACATTTAAAGGCACGTTTTCAATGTACAGGGTTCTTTCTGTGAGTGCGTGTATTTCACCTCAGACCATGGCCTTTTTTCTAAACCTTGCCAAGCACTTGTGCCTAAACACAAGTGAGAATAATAACCAAGTTTTAAGGAGGAAAAAAACTCTGAAAATGAAACAAATCTACGACTGAAAGTTGAGTGAAACAATGAGAAGCAGTAAGCTTCCAAGTAGGATGTATATCACAGTCACCTTTATAGCCTCCCTGGGTATTTTACATTGGTGTAGCTGGTCTTTAGTACACAGATGTCAAAGGAAACCATGTATGTAATTTGGAGATGCCAGTGGTATCTGACAGATTTGGCAGTATTTAACACCTGTGAGCTGTACTTTGTTATAAGACAGACTCGTAAAACTAACGTCATGTTTACATAAAAGGGTCTGTTGTTTCATAGCTGGAAGAAGCTCATGAAACCATAATGAGTGAGAATAATGATGTAATAACCTTCATTATAGCGAAGAGAGCTGCATGTGTGAAGATGAGTAAAAGAAAAATCAGTTGGATTGGAACACATTCTGACACAGGAATACTAACTCTGCCTCAGGCTGCTGAGCTGTGAGCATGACTGTTTATTGGGTTTATTTTGCCTCATATATAAAATGACTAAACATGGTAGAAAAAAGTAACAGATGTCACAGCTGAGTTAAAACAAAGTTGGTTATGCAAAAATATAAAAGCTATATGTCAGTACATCCATAGTGTTCATCATCTGCCATTCAGTTGCTGATAAACAGGCTGCAGAGGGATGATCAACCTGTGCCTGTTGTGTAGAAAGATGAGAAAATTTGTTTACGTGACTGCCATAACAATCAAATCCACACCTCGGAGGAGCAGAGGATAATTTAGTAGCACAATGTTGGAGAATTATGCCACAAAAATTTTTTTAATGGTTTTTTTAGCACAGACACTCAGATGACAGAACTGATTTATATATATTTTTTTGTTCCAATATTTGAGGATAAAGAGTTGGAGGGAAAGTCTGGAGAATAAATACCACAAGGGAGTTTTCTTTGACAGACTTTTGTTATGAATCAGAATGATCTACAACCAAAAATGTTCTGGTAAGCACACCTGTCAATGTAAAGCAGTCATTTTGTCAAAACAGATTTTTAAAATAAATGTTTTTCTTTCTTGTACTGTGACAGGTGTCGCAGGCATGCACAAAAATCTCTTACCTTAGTAACCAATAGGCTGTAATCACACAGAATATCTAAGGTGGTGCATAGACTAATTGTTTTTTTTCTGTTTTTCCATTACAAAATATGTGAATCTCTTCTTAAAAGGATACTTTGTGTGCATTAATTTTATCATACAAGCAGCAGCACAGCATAAATATTGAAGCATTATATACAATAATTACTATGTTAGAGCACCTTCACATAACACAAATATTGGAAAAAGGGCAAAACTGTGTCTGTGGCTCTGTCCAAATGTTAATAAAAATCTACCTGTCTGCCTTCCTTGTGGCATGTGGTATGTGCTAGAACCCGATGGATAAAGGATTTTACCAATACTTTAAAAGATTGATATCTCAGTATATCAGCTGATATCTTTTTCTTTCAGATGCACAAAACATAATCAGATTTCCTGAGCAGTTGTTGTGTGTAGTTACTTATTTAAACTCGTTCATTTGTCTTTGTGGCGTCCCAAACGTGTTGCCAACAGGGAAGTTGCAGAGAGCCCTCTGGTGGATAAACTGTGCAGCGGGGACACTCATGGTTGAAGGGTGATTCTCCCCATCTCTTATTTACTTTTTAAATTTTCATTTATCAGCTGTTTAATGTTGATACTGATATCGGCATTGAAAATATTGGCCAGTAAATCAGTCGGGCTCTACTATGTCAGGCTCTACTTAGCTGGCGAAGGAAGAGTCCAGATAGTCAGCCAATGAATAGTCGGACACATAAAGAGGCACCTTAAAATTTGGTAAGCTTTAGAGGTGCTGGACAGAGCAAGGATTGCTCAAGCCATCAATTCTAATCATTTAGCTTCATATTTCCAGCACCTTTAAAGGAGTATATCAGTTGTCTCTTAACACTCAAAAATTTAAAAAAAAAAAAAGCTTGTTTCTCCAAAATGTCAGATTATTCTTTAAAGATTGCTTTCTTTCAATAGGTAACGTTTTGTTCAGAAAGTATTTGAATTTATGAAAAAAATCAACACATCATTAACCATGCCTGTTTGCATATATTACAGACCGAGGCAGGTATCTGTGTAGACTGAACAAACATAATTGTTTTGGGGATAAATGAATCCCCGGTTCTTTAACTCTGAAACAGTTTTACTTTGTGCGTTCAATCCCAAGAGTGAAAGAGTATTTTGTGTAATTAAAATTGTATGCTGTATTTGTATGCTAGGTTTTGTCACATCAAAGAATCCTTTTCCAAAGGAGAGATGTTGTACATCTTGACTTCCCTCTTCCATGACAGTCACTTTAAAGTCCTCATGTTAAAAGAGGCACTCAGTTCTTTTTTTAATGATTTATTTTGGGTTTTTTTGTCTGTGTGAAAGTGGTATGTGTATGTGCTTCTACAAATATGTGAGTAGTTGTGCAATTTCTTTCTCAGTGTGTGTCCATTTGTCCAGGATGCTGTGATTTTAGCAGTCAAATTAGGAAACTGCCCGCACGACATGCTGTTGATCTTTGGTTATGGGATGAGTATGTAAACATGTTTCCTTAATGCTCAATAAGAGCCTCATTGAAGTCTGTAGCGTGGCACCCCCCCTCCCCCTTTCCTTCACAATGTCTCAATAACCTTCAAAGTATCCCTGCTCCATATCTCCTTCTTTTTTCTGTCCAATATGCATGCTGCACGCATCCACAGCGCCGCGTGACAAACACTCTGAAATGTTGTACTCTAAATTCCCTCAGTGCATTTGTAGTGGAGCTCTTCACCAGATTAAGTTTAATTCCAAAATGAGATATCCACCATTTTAAAAAATACTGCACACTACCAATGCAAAATGAGTGCTGGGCTGGAAGTGAAATTCAATGTGGATTATCATTGAATGTATTAATAAAGTCAAGATCTTTGCTGTGTCACTGCTGTGTGCACTGCTTCTAATCACTGCCTGTTAACATGGTTTATATGTAATGAAGAAAGCCCTTGCATTTTACTGATAATGCTTTTCTTATAGGGAACTCTTTCTGCCTTCTGGTAGAACTACATGGTCATCCAGTTTGTGCTCACTCTCAATCACATCATTGTCCTATTGTGACGGGGAAATTTTGCTTGCAAAATCTTGTATTACAAGGCCTCAGTGCAACAGGCTGCCACTGTTGCCATGCAGTTCACAGCTCATCTTCTAGCATTTCCCCTTTATTATCAATATTGACACTGTACACAATTCCTGATGGTTAAAATAAGCATTTCGAAGACCACCACCACCTCCCTCCCATGGTGATATTTATGTGTAATCTGCAACACACTTGCATTTATGACTCTCCTTGCAGTAGGCATAAAAAATACTGTGCTTCCTTCATCCACTTTTATATGGCATATTTTATTCCTGGCATCTAGCAGCATATTTTTTTCTTGCACAGCGTTCAGCCTGCAATATGAGTTCCGACTGAATTAAAATGTAAATGTACGTAGAATGCGCTTTATAACAGTCCTCACATATAACCCTCGACAAAAGATGTCAAGATCAAAATTGCGACTCAAACATATTTCCTAGTGATCCATGGAATTTCATTCAGCATAACTCTGCTGTATGTTCTTATGCTGCAGATTCGGTACTGATGCCTGCTGTTTTTGAATGCAAGACGCAGAATAATAGGAAGTAATTTTTGAAGAAAAGTACGTCATTGACTTGATGATTAAGGATTTTATTTTTTTTATTTTTTTTGTATTATTTTGTTTGCAAGGGTATAGCCATTCAAGAGAAAGTTGGCTTACAGGGAGGGGGGCTTAAGTCGTCACAGTGGATGAACTGAGGGGCTGCACCAATCCTCATTATAATCTAAATATGATTATTTGGAACTGTGAATCCTGCAAAGCTGTACTTGAATCCAAAAATAAATATGTGGACCTCGGATGTTAACACTTGTTAGGATAAAGTTCTTGACAAGGACAAAAAAATAAAGAATATTCTCAACCCTTTTTATTTATAATGATACAAACTGTAACCGGCATGTCTGGTTCTTGGATGATATTTGATCTGTGTTTGCAGTGTGTTGTTAAGTCATTGTTGCATGTTCTAATGGGCATTAGAGGGCAAATACTGTGAATGAAATGAATACTTTGTGAGATTCTGGATCCATAAGATGATTTACCTTTAAATGCACAGATCTTTTCCATGTATATAATAATCCTAAATGAAAGAGGTCTGAAAATGATGCATATTTGTATTCATAACATTTCTCATACCAGCAATTGCTGTGTAAAAATAATAACGAATAATTGTTCCCTGCCGGGCCTGTTACTGTTGCCTAGATTCAGCTCAGTAATTACTGTCTTTCTCTGTTTTGCTCTTGCAGAGGCACCTCCCTCTGGGATGTCCAAGAATGGATACTTCTTTCAAGAAATGGGTGAGTGTGAACCGCCACCACAAGGACAAAATTTTCAACATTTGCTCCTTTTCCCACAGTGTATTAAAAATGGAAAACAAAGCATGGAATCTAACCATTGTCAGTGACATCATTTAAACATTTTTCTACCAATAATGTGTGTTGTGTAGAATCTATTTAGAGTGGAAGTTGTGCCTTAGAGATTGAAGCTGCAGCACAGATAGGGGGGAAAAAACTCTCCCAGCTCCCACGGTCCACCGCATTTGGATATAAACAATGAACTTTGCTCCAACTGTTATGATAACAGCAATTTCATTACCTTCAAACCAGGGAGAGGCACCCAATTAGTATGTGCAGCACAAGCGGTCAGGACAGAATATACTTGCATTGGATCTCCCCGTCTCCCCCAGCCAATTATTCCCCTCCTGCAACACACCGTTTCATTCAGCATATTCACAGAAGGCCCCCTGCCGCTGCTCAACATCACTGTCGTTATTAGAAGACCTTTTATCAGGATATTAATGCAATTACAATATCGTCAGCAAGTAAGCATTACAAATCATTAGCAAAGGTTGCCTGGAACCTAAAAAATGCTCTTGTTATGAACTTGGCAGTTAAAGGGTGAATCACGGTGGCATGGAAAACAATATTTGAAGTATGTTTTGCGCAGCAGAAGCAGCTCTGCTGTATGTCATCTGTGTCATAAAGTTCTTTGTGATGGTGTTAAAAGGTTACTGAGACACAGCAGTGTTATTAACCACACATGGTAGTTGTGTATTTATTTATTTTTTGAGTAATTCTCCAAACACAAAGTGAGAAAGCTCAAAACTTTCTTTTAATGATGCGAACATGCTACCGTGTGATGGTTGTTTCTTTATGTCCCAGCTTTTCACAGCTTCTCAAAGGCAGCAGCAAAAACCCCTGCACACCGTTTGAAGGATGCACATCAATCATTTAATGTTTTCAGCATTCTTCGTCCCTCAGCTTTTGTTCTTTCTTCATGTTGCGGACTTGTGTTCACTGATCAGTGTTTCGGAGGGCAGCTTAGCTTTACATTTGTCTGGTTTCAGAAATGAGCCATTTATTATTTCAGTCACATTAAGAATGGAGTTTGATTTCTTTTTTCTTTTCTAATACAAGAAGCCCTAATTCTGCTGATTTGCATATTTTGAGTTCTAGTTAAAATTTATGTAAATATAAATTGCAGGATTGGTACAAGGATAGATTTGAATATTTTTCACACAATAGTACATAAATAACATTTCATAAATATCCCCATTGGCATTGAATTCTTTAACAAAACCTTCATTTTGTACCTCCCAGTTTAGCAGTTGCTTCTCCTCCTTCAAGGTGATTTGAAAGTCAGAGCCCAGCTGGTAAGTCTGAGGCACAGAGGGATGCAGGCAAGGCAGCTACACAGCGAAGTTCAAATAATGTCAAGTGCTGAGGGTTGATCCTGATGCAAGACAAACTGAATGAACTGAAATTGGGGCCTCCTCACGTATAAGGTCAGCAGATAAAGAGCACGAGTGAGATATTGTTCTTGTCGCATCAAGCCGATTGCTGGATGATATTTGGAAGCCCACCAGTTACTGTAGCTTTAGATTTAAGGGGCTGCTGTCTCAGGAAGAGAGAGAGGGATGACTCATACAAACAAGCTCCAGGCTGGGTCCTGTGATGCTTTCCGCCATGCGGAGTCCTGACCATTGCACACCAAAATCCTGCAAAAAACTGCATTTACCTGCTGATTCATGAAAGACTTGTCATGTCTCACTTGTCTAACAGCTTAATTTCCCTAATATTCTTTGACAGTTTGTGGCATTTTTAGGTTTTTAGGCATAAAGGACCTCTGCTTACAGCTATTTGTGCATTACACTAATTGAAAGCGCTTTTTAGTTGTTTTTCCTGCTTCCATTGACATTAACAGTACTCTTATGTATTCGTATGAACAGCTCCCATTGGTCAGCAGAGGAAACATGAGTTGACTTAAAAAAACAAATTTAAGCTTTTGTACTGAAAAGGGCATCCTGTGAATGGACATTTGGACATTGTCCAGCCCAAAATGAATGGATTCATCTCTTACATACACTGACACTAATATTGGGTCTATAACTTACATATTATAAAAGCTGTAGAGGATAAATATTTGGTTCTTAGGCTGACAGTGTGACAATGTTTTAAGTTGTAATATCTAGTTAAAATTTTCTTCTTTTTTTTTCTTTTTCTATTTTGCACTTCAACACACTGAAGGTGTCAGACTCAACCATATCATGTGACAATAAAAGAGACTAGTGCGCTTCCTTCTTTCATAGTTCAGGTGACACTAAAGCAATATTTTCATATTATTTCCACATTTGCTTATTACAGAGTCTGGATGGTTCACTGACTGTCAGAAGAGTTGTCACAGAGTAGCATAATTTCTGTAATAATTTCCTGTCAGTGTCTAAACTTTTACCATCCTGGAATTGGCATTGTGGTGTTTTTTGTTTGTTTGTTTGTTTTAAGTTGGACTGTTTGGTGGGAAAGTTATTTCTTCCTTGCACTCTGCTCTGTATTTTGAAAGTGTGCAGTAAACATCTAGAAAGCACTGAAAAATTAACACGCTTTTCTTGACTGTTGGATTTTTGGCTGAGGATAACAACAATGATTAAAGTGAGTTTGCTGCCCTGCCTGGTAGAAGGCAGGTGAGGTCCAGGAGGTGACCCTGTGCTGTTGTGTCCCCAGAGCAGCGGGAGGTGGAGCAGGAGGAGGGCAGCGAGGGCCGAGAGGAGGGACAAGATTCGCCGATCGCCTGCGGAGATGACATCCACCTCTATGACAACCAGATCAGCCCTGGGCCAGGTCAGTACAGAGTGTGAGTGAGGGGAAGAAAGTGGGAGGGCAGTAGGGGTTAGAGTATGCAGTCTGGATAAGGAGGAAGGAAAACCTTGATGAAGCCACTGAGGAGGATTTTTAAATGAGAGGGCAATTGACGGAGATGGAGTGCACAAGGAGAAATGCTGTGAGATAAATGATTGAAAGAGCTGAGAGGTGCCACAAACAGTGAGAGAAGGTAAAGATGGGATAGAGATTAAATTCATGGAGAGAACTCAGAGGAGAAGGGCGATAGAGAAACAAAAGAGAAGAGGATTTATTTGCAAAAAAGAATAAAGTAACATGTTTACACAAAAAGTGAAAGCTTTTTCCTTTTTAAAAAAAAATCTGTTAAACTGTTAGAGACACAATGTCAAAGATTAACTCGGTACTAAAATCTTATCAAAGATTTTGTTTGTGTACATAATCATTAGAATATGCTGAACCCGCAGAGAATTACCACCATAATCTACAGTCCCCCTCAGTGTTTTCTGCTCGTGTTCAGCTGAGCTTTCTCTTTTAGTTTTGCAGTCCATTAGTTTACTTTTGGTGTATGTGTCACGACTCACATCAGCATTATTACCAATTGCAACAAGCATCAGTTTGTAGTAAAAAGCTTCAATAAACCAACTGTGTACTATTTTTCCAGCACCAGACAGCAAGAAGACAAAGTTAGAGAATATCTTGTAAAAATAAAATAAAAATACTGGCACAATTAACAGCTCCCCAAAGAGGTTTGGGGGGAAAAGGCAAGTGCTGAATTGGCCCGAAACATCATTCTATGTGAAAACGAATATCTGTTACGCTGTTACGCTGCCATGTTTATAAACGGGGAACAAATTTAACAATTAACATCTTGTCACACTGATGATGTTTATAGGGTCACCAACATGAGCAAATGGCCACCATCATGCTCATTCTGAATTGTATGCTGTCAGATTCTGGTAAATTTTGATTGGGACTTCTGTAAAATGACAGATACAGAACCTTTCATTCAAACTATTATCCATTTTTTAAACTAATAGTACATACTATCGACTTGTCTTCCATCCATCCATTTTCTTCTGCTTATCTGGGGTCGGGTTGCGGGGGCACCAGCCTAAACAGAGAAGCCCAGACCTCCCTCTCCCCAGCCACCTCCTCCAGCTCATCCAGGAGGAGCTCAAGGCGTTCCCAGGCCAACCGAGAGATATAATCTCTCTAGTGTGTCCTGGGTCTGCCCTTGTGCCTCCTCCCAGTAGGACATGCCCAGAACACCTCACCAAAGAGACACCCAGGAGGCATCCTAGTCAGATGCCCGAGCCACCTCAGCTGGCTCCTGTTGATGTGGAGGAGCAGCAGCTCTACTTTGAGCCCCCCCTGAATGGCTGCGCTCCTCACCCTCTCTCTAAGGGAGATGCCACCTGAGAAGATACCACTCATCTTCTATGACAAGTAAAAAATGTTTCATATTTGGAGTTAAACATTTCAAAGTTTACATGGAAAAAAAAAAACTGGGCTAGCTGGGTTTTTGGAATATGCCTGTTCCAGTCAGTGGTCTCCTTTCTCTGCTGTTCAACTGTGTGATCAGTATCACCAGTTCAAACTTTCATTGCTTTTGAACTTTTTAGAGAATTATTTTAACATCATAGCATGAGGCACATTCTGTACAGAGGCTGCATTAATCGTACAGCATCATATAGGAAGGAAGCAAAAGAAAAATGTGGACTAAAACTCTGGTGGGCTCTGCCCTTCCAGTGACTGATGGTGTTGGCTTGATGGACAGCTACTCAGCTGCAGGTGTAGATGATTTTGACCCCATCACCACAATCCCAGTGGGTCAACAGGTTATTGTTGCCATGGTAACAGTCACAGGTGCTCTCTAGGGAGAGAAGGAAAGGGAGAGATGCCCATTCACTTTGAATGTGACAGGTGACCACAGGTGACCATGTCACTTAGACTGGTTCTCCATACATAGTAACACTTAAGGCATCTGACAAGAGAGTTGGAGTTGTGCAAGCTGGGGACAAGTTGGGGGAAGAAAACAAAGGTTTCGGCTTCTGTTTATGTCAGGCCTAAAATAAAAGCAGAAAATCCTTTTTACTCATTACGTTGAATGTTGACTTTGTTGATTTTGTCTCTCTCTATATGCATGTGTGGTAGTCAATTCCAGACTAGCCCAAACTAGCAGGAGGAACAAAAACAACAAACATGACATTGATTCAAAAATTCAGCTTTATATTCAGTACCTGCAATGATTTATACAACTCCTCACAATGTTCCCAAACATCCAAGAAATATTAAACCACATTTAAGTATAAGTCTACGAAGGGGATATGAAGAATTGATATAATCTCAAGTTATGTAATTATCTTACTGCCCACCCATAATCTCAGCCAGTATATTCACATCCTGGGCTCCAGTGATTTTTGTATAATATTCCTCTCCTTCTATACAGCTGTAATATGTTGAATTCTCACTGCTGTCAAAATTCTCACCTGCAGGTGCAGAATGTTTGTCATGCCCAGCAGTTCCTGCTCACAGATTTTCAGTGCATTACTCATTGACAGCACAGCTGAATGCTGATTAGAGTGTTTTGTTTTCATTCCTGGCTGCCCCCACCCTCCCAAGTCTAGCTGTCACATACATTTGAACCCAGTATCATTAGTTGTTGGCATCCTTATTTTTGCTTTTAATTTGTGTCACAGATTATTATGTTATTTTTATTATACTGCATCAGCAGACCACTGTGGAGTATGTCCACCATGTCAAATCAGTGTAAGACTGACTAGGACTTTTAATCACATCCTGTCTGACTAAATAAGCAGTGGTTTGGAAAAGCAAATAACTCAGTGATTACATCATACTAAGAGACAGCAGCGCCTACCTTTAATCTAATTTTAAAAACATCTGTCTCTTTAATTAATTCATGGCTTTCTTTCATGAGAAAGTGCATCTTTCCAGCCTGTTTTCTAGGACAGTATTCAATCCTGACCTTTATAATTTTTTGTCTGTTATATATTTAACTCCACTGTATTAGCCATTATATGTTTTGTACTGGCAATCAAAATTTATATATACAAAATGCATTATAGTAGCTAGGAATATGTCTCTCCAAAAGCAGCAGAAAGCATGTCACAAGAGGTGATTCAAGCACTGTCCATCCCCTGTCAGAGGAAAAATAAAGACTGAAATGTGTCCCCAAAGTTCTCAGTATTTTATAACTCAGGTGGGCTGAGGGCAAACTAGACTATTTCACCTTCTCTGCCTCCCCACCAATCACAGATCTTTAGCTCAGCTGAGATGAGTAGCATAAAGCAGTATAATGACCAAAAAAGAATGTGTAGAAAGTTAGATGTGGCGGCACAATGAATTAAGCAGAGGATCTCGATCTTGGAGGGTGGAGTTTAAATTCCATGTGAGGACAAAGGTCAACAATGGAAAAAGTCCTCTTATTTTTTAGGTGTATTAAGCACGAGCACAGGCATGTGCTCATCTGATAATGGGTCTTAGAGGGGAAAAGCAGAGAACGAGCTGCAGGAGGAAGGGTTTCTATATTCATTCTTATTTCCCTTCTCTTGGTTCATGCCTGGTTTCAGAACATTACTAACAAATACAGTCTTAGTAATAAGAAAGTACCCCCTCGGTCCATTCTAAGTTTTTATGGATCAAGACATAATAAAATAACCTGGTTCTTACCAGGTCTTAAAATTAGGTAACTGCAACCTCAGATGATCCACAAAACATGACATTACATCATGTCATTATCATGTCATCAAAAATTAAATGTGGATTATCATGTCATCAAAATGTAGAAGCAGTGTGTAGTAATAGGAATTAAGAGGGTAAATAGCAGCCAGGTGCTGATAGATAAAATAAGTTCTGGCAGTTTGCTTGTCTGGAACATTCAGGCAGGTGTTAACACAATGGCAAGGAAGAAAGACCTCAGCAATGATCTTGGAGAAGCAATTGTTGCTGCCCATTAATCTGGGAAGGCTTATAAGGCAATTTACAAGTCAGTTATTTTACAGCGAGAAAGCTTATTCACAAGTAAAAATTCATTCAATACAGTTCCTAATCTTCCCAGGAGTGGACATCCCAGCAAATTCCCTCCAAGGTCACAGAAACTGCAAAAAGGCGAAGAGCTGCATCTCAGAGGCCTCAAACTGAAGCCTGTAGACTACATCTACAAGCTTCTCTGGCTGCACGACTTGGATTTGAAAAAATTGCGTCTGAACAAACCACTTCTGGAACAATGTGTTTTGGACAGACGAGACCAATGTGGAGATGTTTGGTCATAATGCACAGTGCCACAAAACAAGCCTGTCAGCACAAACGCCTCAAGCATGGTGGTGGCGGAGTGATGATTTGGGCTTTTCTTGCAGCCACTCAGTCAACCATGAACTCCTCTGTATGCTAAAGTATTCCAGAGTCAAATGAGAGAGGCCATGTGTCTGACAGCTAAAGCTTGATTCAAATTGGGTTATGCAATGTAACAGTGATCCCAAGCAGCAGAATGGCTGAAAAAGAAAAGAGTTAAAGTGCTGCAGTGGCCCAGTCAAAGTCCAGACCCCAACATGATTGAAATGCTGTGGTGGGACCTTCAGGGTGCTATGCATAAATGAATGCCTGAAAACCTCAAAGTACAGGAGCATTGTAAAGAAGAGTGGGCCAAACTTTTCTGTGTGACTTTAAGTTATTGCTGCTAAAGGTGGTTCTACCAGACATTGAATCATGGGGTGTACTTAGTTTTTCAAGCACCTTTTTCTGCATTTTGGCTTAGTTTTTGTTAAATAAATGACCCAGTTTAATATGTGCTGTCCTGTTATTCATCTCAGGTTGTATTTACATCATGTTAATTCCTGGTAAGGATCATATCATTATGTCCTGATATGTAAAACCTTAGAACTGACAGAGGGTGTACTGTATGTATGTTGTAAAAATTTTCTAGTTGCTGTAACCATTCCTCCTTGTACTACAAACTGTGAAGATCCCTTCTTATCATTGTCTCCAGTGTAAGAAAAGGGGGCAAATTCCACAGACACCCTTTTCATCGCAAAACACGGTAGGAAGGTTCATCCAAAGTTGAGCTTAAGATAATGTAAGGCTTGAGAAGACTAAGATTTTCCAAATAAGTGAATATTTCCCAAAGTTTCTGTACTTATTTCAAATGGGCCCCTTTTTCTTATGCAAAGAGTGATTCTTCACTGAGCAGTGCCTCAATGAGACTCAAACAAAGAGGGACTGCTTAATCTGTCGGTAGATTTCAAGAATTTGATTAATTCTTCAATTTCTGGTGATCCTCTGGCTTTGTGTCAAACCTAAATTATAAAGATGTCAAGTACCTTGGTTTATAGCCAGATGAATGCAAAAACAAGTGGCATTCCAATCAGCATCATCTGTAATTTGTGTTTTAGTGCTAATTAGGAAATGCTGTCATGTTGAACTGAAATACTAAACAAGGGAACCAAACCGGCTACAGTAAATATCAGCTGTCATTATGCTGACTTTAGCATATAGCTGCAGCCTCACAGGAAGAGTAGAGTCTTGTTAGTGAATACATTGTCTCTTTTTTCTGTTATCTGCCTGGGCTGTCAGGATACACTGAAAGTATCTGAAGAAGGCTCACTGTCCTCATTGTGGCTGTGGCAAACATCAAAAAAGGTGACTGATGGTGGTTATTGAAGTGAATCCTAAGGATATGAACATGAAGCGCTCACTAAACTGTTGTATTGTAGTAATGCAGACTTGTCTGTCTCCTTCTGTTGTATCACTTGGACACGATCTCGCCCATTTTTCTCTATTTGTCATAAAGCTGTCAAATGCCCTCCATAAATACAATCAATATCATGATTATACATTTTTCTGCCAGCACTGGGCTCCGTTCCGTTTCACTTCAATCAGTTTGGCTGAATACTGATGTGGAAAAGTCACGAGGAAGGACAGCCGTTTCTCACACTGGAAAAAGGATTTCGGTTTTTAGCAAGGTCTTGACTTGACCTTGGTGACCCCGAGTGAGGTTTGTTTGAATATATGATGAGTGTAGAGAGAGGATTGACCAAAATACTTTTTCTCTTTGCTGCAAATCTATAAAAGAAAAAGAAATAAAAGAGTGGATCCAGATAGATTTGCATGTTTTCTAACTTGTGTATAGACAGTGTTATGGTAGTCAGTCTCATCTTTTCACATTTAATGCCTTTTACACAGAGGTAATGGCGCAGCTGCTTTTAAGATCCGTATAGGTATAGGGCATTTTAATTTTAAAAAATTGCTTTGTGGTGGGTGTGTGATAAACAGTGTAAGAGTGAGGGCTGCCTGAGAAGCTGACTCTTACAGAGTTACAGGAATGACATATGCAAGAACATTAGTTTGCTTAGGTTAAGGTTTGAGGGTTTGCTGAAGTGAAATATTTTATCCAGGACTATGTTGTGTTTGGTTAAAATATGCAATCATTCTTTCAGCTTTTTTATTTCTGTTGTTGCAGCTATTAAATGAATATCTGCCAAAAAAAAAAAAGCCTCTTAAAAAATCCCTGGTCATATTTGTTTGAAGGATTATAACTGCTTTTTAAAGGGACTGATTTTTGAAGCCAACAAAAAAAAAGATAATGCTTTACTTTTCCACTACAATCAGATATTATTGTCCCACATTTTCCACCTCTTTGACTTTCTCAGTGCTGGCTACCATCAGGTTTCGCAAAGGCACTCTAAAAATGATTTATTCTTTGCCAACGCTCAACTGAGAGTAACATTTGATACTAATTTCCAGTTTGTTGCCAAGTGTTCCTCTTTCCTTATTTTGAAATATTTATAACATTATGTGTAGACCTCATCAGAGCTAGCCTACTAATTTAAAATTATGGTCAAAGCATTGTTCAAAACCCAAGAACTTATGTTTCATTTTAATGTGGAAGATTCAGATTTAGTCCATCCATCCTTTTTATTAGGTTTGTATTTTCATCCAATGCAAAAACATTGGATGTGTCAGGCAGAGCATGGGAGATACCCAACCTTAGCCTAAGAACAAGGTTCTTATTCGGGTATCCTCAGTCATAGTACCACTTTGCTCAAGAAGGAAAACAAGCCTGTGCCACATTTAACAATTCCTTTTCCTAATCCAAAAAACCTGAAATTCTCCTGGATTACTTTAAGCTGTATTGAGACATACAGAGGCCATTAGAAGGAGGTGATCATTGGGGACGAGGTAATCTTAATATGAATATATGAATATCTCCTTACAGCTACAGCCTGACAGCAATTAAAGCCGGAGCTTCCTCTCCCCTAGGGGAACAGATCAGCCTGGCCGTGTGCTTTTTGATTGTGCGGCTTTGATGAACCAAATCCACTGCACATGACACGTGCCCCCTGCTATAGTCTCATCAGAGATAGAAAGGCAGGGGTTGGGGCGCCTCCCCCCGCCTACAGGGTTTTTTGATGGCAAGGTGTTTGGTGTTTCGATCAAAGCCCCTCACCCTTTTCTGCAGACTCACACTCAAACATGTTCACTTGTAGCTGGATTATTTATAATATCCTGGCACTTTCCTAAGGCTTATTGGCTTGTTGGGGGGGGTTCTTGCTTTTCCGTTGCTGGAGGGAGGAGTTAAGCACTGATTGATTTCCAGACCGAGTAGACAGTATGCATCACGCGGCGCAGAGGAGGAAAGCCCATGGTAACCTAATAACGTTGTCCCCACAGTAAACGGCGATAACCGTGTTATGTAACTGTGGTGGCGGACTGTTTTATGAGAGTCAGCAGGGTACTGACGGTCTGCTAGTTAAGGGACTGAAGTGTGTTGAAAACCTCATTCCTTCGGTTTGTCCCTATATTGTTTTCTAACATAAAAGGTTTTTCCACTCTTCCCAACACTGGGAAAATCCAAACCTTTGTACTTTATCTGAGCTCTTGCCTCAGCTCCACATACGCGTATTAAAGCCTTATCAGAATAGAATTTCGAATCCTTATTCAATGAGAGCATTTAAAGACGTGCCTCTTGACATTTTCATCACTTTTAGAAAAAAGGGTCTCAGGCTGCTTTTCTTTCCTAGTTGAGTGGCTGTTACTTGTGATGTCAGAATTTTCAGAATTAATGCCTGTCCTGAAAATGCAGAACATTATTATGACTAGAGTTGCATAAAAACTTTAATATTGTAATAGTCTATTCAACCAAAGCAAATATTCATATTTGGTGGCCCAAGGGTTTATAACACAGAACATAAAGTGGTTCAAGTCAGCTAGCAAGTTATATAACTCTTAATCACTCGATCCCTCATCTTCTGTTTTACCTTTACTGTCAATTCTGAAATAACATTTATTTTTGAGTATCTAAAGTAAAATATTTGGCTAGTATGATGTGATGTTGACCTTAATCTTTTGAAGCAGTTTGCTCTTTAATTTTCATTAGTTGTACAGTAAATTTACCTTTTTGTATAAATTTAAGTATGGATTCAGAATCCATCAAAAACCTAGGACCCGCTGCACCAGGGTGGGGTCTGATAGGGGATTCCAAGGATTTCATCCTGATACATAAAGGCAGTCAGTGGTGCCGTTGCCTAACCTATAGAGGTCTGTGCGTCCCTCCATGGATATGCCTCCATCACTGACCCACCACAAAACCAGTCATGCTGAACGATATTACAAGCAGCATAACGTTCTCCAGACCCTTTCACGCCTGTCACACGTGCTCAGGGAAAACCTGCTCTCTATGAAAAGCAAAGGGCACCAATGGTGGATCTGCCAATTTATGGTATTCAGTGGAAAATGCCAGTTGGGCTCCACTGTTTGGGGCAGTGAGCACAGGGCCCACTAGAGGATGTTGGACCCTCAGCACACCCCCATGAAGTCTGTTTCTGATTGTTTGGTCAGACAAATTAACACCAGTGGCCTGCTGGAGGTCATTTTAGAGGGCTTTGGCAGTGCTCATCGTCCTTGCATAAAGGAGCAGCTCTCCTAGAGTAACTGCCTGTCTCCCAGAATCTCCTTCATGCTCTTAAGACTGTGATGGGAGACATGGCAAACCTTGTGGCACTGGCACATATTGATGTCTCACTTGGTGCCTCTGTAGGGTCCAGGTTTCACCTCATGATACCAGTAGTGACACTGACCCTAGCCACATGCAAAACTAGTGGGGAAAAAAGTCAGAGAAGATGAGGAGGGGGAAATGTGATTGGTCTCTACCTGTAAAAGCATCCCTGTTTTGGGATTTTTCATTTTTGTTCCTCTTGTGTAACCAAAGCAGCTAAAACTGATTAACAACCCCCTCTGCTACTTAACTGACCAGATCAATATTCTACAGGTTTAACTGACCTGATGATGAACTCTGATTAAAAAGTATTCCTTTTATTTATTTATTTATGCATTTAGCCATGTATTATAGATAAATAAGTGTAATGTAGACAGGTGTGAAATCTTTAATGTGGTACACTTTGAATGTCTAATTATACCACTTTTTTTTTCTCTTTCCTCAGAGAGTGACGACTCTGGCTGTGTGTTACTGAATACATCAAGAAGGGTAAGCATAAATATTTATCAGTTTGAAATCAAAATTTACTGTTTATTGTATTTATTTGGCCATTTTAACCATCTGTCTGGATATCTGGGTGTAGGGTGAGATGCAGGTTGCACCCTGGACAGGTTACCAGTCCTTCACAGGCCTAACATAGCTCTCTGTTAGAGCATTTTATGATCACATCCACACCTACAGCATATACACCAGTTAATATAATCTACATGTCTTTGGACTATGGGAGAAACATTTGCAGACACAGGGAGAACATGCAAACTCCCCACAGAAAGGCCCCAAATTTCCACAAGGCTTGAACTGAGAGCTTTCTTGTTTTGAGGCAACAGTGCTAACCAATGCACTTGGCCATTTTATGTTTTCACCCCCGAAAGGCCGATGGGGTACTGTCATCACCCCGCTGGGCGGGCAGGCAGGCGTTGGGTGGCGTGGACACCCAACTCTGAACAGGGTGACATGGGATTTTCAAATTCATACCATAGGTGCTCTGCTAAAAAATCTCAGCGACCTTGACCTCAAGGTCAGAGGTCAATTTTGCTGAAAATTTTGTGAACAGTCCTGGTAAGAATGCATTGTGATTAAGAGAGCATTCATACATTAATAAATTATATTCGGTTCTGGTGACATATGAAAGGAACAGTAACACAAAAATCACTGCTTGGTCATTTAAAGTCCACAAAGCACTCCATTATTGCACATCGACTGATCGCCTCCCATATGGTAAATGAACTGGTTCTTATATAACACTTTTCTACTCTACTTGAATACTTACAGCACTTTATACAACATGCCTCATTCACCCATTCACACAAGCACTTTTTTTCTATGCTTCCATGCATTGGAGAGCAGCGTGGGTTCAGTATCTTGCCCAAGGATACTTTGGCATGCAGACTGGCGCAGCCAGTGATCGAACCACTGACCTTCCGATTAGTAGAGGACTTGCTCTACCACCTGTAGCTCTGGAGAAAGAAAAGTGCTAAGAACCTTCATCATTTTTCAACCTGAAAACATTTCCTCAGTATTCTTTTGTGATGAAGAAGACCATGCTGCATGTTTGAGGTAAAATATCACGCAGCAAAAGTACCAGTAATTTTTCCTTTCATTTTATGACCACCCAACAAAAAATAGCATTAAAAGGTGTTTTGCTTATAAACAAACAAAATTACTAAGAATTAGAAATTCTGACTCAGCTTTCCATGTTATTTCCAGGGCATATAACATATAAAAGCTAACATGTTACCGAGTTGAGTACGATATTAGTCAGAAACCCCTGTGTTCACAAAGGAATGCCGAGCTATACTTCTTACCATAATAATGCCAATCAGAGAAAGTGACAGTATTCTCTATGGTTTATATTTATTATGATCTTAGCATTTCTTATTTCTGGATCTTACTTAGCCATTTGCTTCTGAATTGATACAGTGTCTCTAAGGCTCACACGCACCCCATTAAGATCTACTGAGACCTTGTAATTATGTGTTTGTGCCACCTAAAGAGTCTACTGCCAGGAGGCTGAGGGGTAGCACTGGCAGCTGACAGTATTTTTAAACTTGCGAGAGACAAAATGTAAAACACAAAACAGACGAGTGAAATACAGGAAATGGTGCTGCAAGCCAGGAATTAAACTTGGAATTCAGTGCAAGGTAATATGCTCCCTGACCACTCAACTATAGGGTCACCCCTGATGAGGAAATCTTTTAGAGAGAAAAAGTAATTTTTGGCACACTGCTGATATTTAGTGCAGTAATTTATCAGTACATGTCAGCAAGTTCACAATGTAACAAAATTTAAATTACACAACTAAAAGTCGGTGTAACAGACCATAAAAAGAACTAATAAATGCACCCAGTACTTTAATCACAAAAAAAAAGGAATTATATAAAGTTTTAAATCTAATGAATACTTGAAAGGGCAGGATATCCATCAGTGTATGCAGGGAGCCTCCCAGTTCTCAGCAAACTGAATGAACAACTATTTGACAGAAAAATGACTACAATAACTTGTATTTGCTAAGTAAAGGCGGCATTTGAAATGCCCACTGTGTACTCACTGCTGACTGTGTGTAAAGGTACTGGGATCATTTTTAATTAAAGTTGGTTTGGGCTTTTTTTCCCCCTTTTTTTCCCCCTTTATTTTCCTACGTATTTTGACAGCCCACAGTTTTACAATGCACACTTGAAGCACACTAAGATTTGTAAAACCAATCCAATCTGTGTAAGATATGCTTGAAACCTGAATAGCTCTGCTGCCAGCATGAATATTTTCTGCTGTTCTGCTGTAAAGCTTTTCATCTCGCTCTGCTGCTGACTCACTCATATTGTTACGGGTTAGTTTATTTGTTTTAGCAAAGGCACTGTGGCAGTGTTATGATACCTGTACAACAGCTGCATTACACATGCTGTAGTGGACTAAAGTAAACGATCAAAATATGATAAGGCTTAATAATTGTGGCCTCCTTCCTGCAAGATACATATGTGCATGATTTTGGTATGATCACAATTATTGTTTGCTGACGCATTTTGGGATATTAAGACTTGCTCTCCAGCTATAGAGACTAAATGAAACATCTGTAATGGTTTTCTGTGCTTGATGATCCTGTAGATTTGATGGCTAGCCTGAGGACCTTTGTTTATACCATTCATGTATTTGTGCATCATTCTGGCTTTGTTTACGACTGAACACTCTGCATTAGAGTCAAAGGTCTTCATTCATGTGGCAGACAAACAAACCGGCCGGGACAATGCATTGTCATGCTGGGGAAGACCATAGCTGTTGGGTGGTGCTGTTGCCACGAGGTGGTGGCTTTGTTCTGAACCATTGTTCAGAACCAACACCTAAACATTTTTAGGTTGGTGTTGCAGCTTAATAACAAGTTTCAGAGCAGAGAATTGCATCGTCATTGATCATCACTGCTAGTCCCTTCACCAGTCAGTGGTTTTGATGTTGAATTTCTGTAAAATTTATGGGTTGATGAGATCCATACAGTGAATGTAGTAGTAAAAAAAAGTCCAAAGAAATCCTTAAAAGCCCAAAATGACCATGACAATAAGTGCATGTAAACTTCGGATCACAGCTTTAGCTGCTTATTTTTGCCATTGTTTTGTGTTTGATTCCCAAAGTTAAGGGAAATATTTTACATATCCCAATGTTTACATAAGAAAAGCATAGTATTTTTAAAATTTGGGGTAATACGAATATTTACTATATGGTTGCACATCAGGCCTTCTCTTGCACTAGTGATACAGTAGATGGACTTTTCTCTACCACTGAGGTAAAAGGGTCTAAAAGAAACCCCCAGAGGGCATTAGTTTGAACTGGTGACCACGGCTGTCAGGAGTTGTGTTCCCCAAAACACGCCTGTCAGAGATTGCTGTTTGTTGTGCCTCATTCCTGCCAACAGCTTGCCTGGTTCTTTTCTCTAATCTCCTCGTTCTGTATCACAGTTCTGTTTGTTTGCTCTCTCCCTCTGCTTTTTATTAATTTCACATGTTCCATCCTGAAGTCCTAGCCAAGAATTTTGTTATGGATCTGTTTTATTTGCAGTGGTCCATAAATAGATTTTTATTTTCACTTGTGCTTACAGGTGCCTACTTTTCACTTCCTTCTTGAACAATTTAAAAGCTAACCTTTGAATTAACATATGAACCACTGGGACCACACATTGTGCCCTGTATGACTATGAACTACAAATTCTTTTTAAACAAAGCTAAATGAATTTGATTTATTTCTTACCTTTTAATCATTTCATCCGAGGTACACAAGACCACTAGGACCAATCATTTCTGGGATTGTACAAACAAAACAAAATCAAATTTATATAGAGAGAGCTCTTTGCAGAAATAACTGTGTAGGTATTTCTACAAAGAGAACAGGTACATTCTGCTTGGTGCTTAAAAGAAACAGCAGGGAATCCACTCATCTTCAGAATTTCTGTCAATCACACGATCAATGAAATTGAGGACTGGTGGGTGTCTGGGTTCCTAATCGAGCTGTGTTTGTTTCTTTGTCCATTCGTCTGCCTTGAGGTGAATCTCAGACACCACTAGTACAGTCTGGAGAAACTTTGGATTGTTAGCAGTTTTCTGCTATTTGAAGAGCTGCAGCAGCTCTGAGGGGTTTATGTGAAGAAGCTCAAAGTTATTACGGTTCCTTCACATATTGAAAATTTGACTTTGTCATCCAAAAGTCCGTCATGTAAAAGTGACATTTTTGATCAGCTGTGAGTCTGAAATGGGGATATAATATCAAATATAATATCTAATAACAATATTATAAGCTATTTAAAGACTTGGCCCAATTTTTAGCCAAGAATTACACTGACATTACTGAGACACAATTTACAAGGTCTTGACCTTTCTTGGTGACATGCCCTCATATAACTTGTTGTGGTTTGGTGCTGTATAAATAAAGTTGAATTTGATAATGAATTACCTTAGTGGAATAAACTCTGGCATATATCATCAAAACACTAAAACTAAACCTCGCATTTGCCTTTGGGTCTAATCCTGCAGAAACGAGGGTAGATGGATTTTGACTGTGTATTCCTTTCTTTTATAATTGAACTTATTTGCATTCTCAGCACAGGGATCTTGGTTAAAAATGTTTGAGACTTGAAAGGTTTTTTTTTGTTTGTTTGTTTGTTTTTGTTTTTTCCGCAGTATGTGAAGCTGATGAATTTTGAGGAGGAGGTTCGGGCACACCGTGACCTGGATGGCTTCCTGGCAAGGGCCAGTATTTTGTTGGATGAGACAGCCGCCTCCCTGGACGATGTTCTCAAGAGAATGTTGCACCATGTGGGCCAAGACAGCCATGCATTAGAGCCCGGGTGCAACTTTGAGGAGGTGATGAGCATGCTTTTCACAGATGCAGGAGCGCAGGAGGTCAATGGTAAGCAAGGATTCTGTTTACATGCATGAGATAAAATGTAAAGGTATACAGTTGCAGATAAATAACAATAAGGTGGAGAACTACTATGTACCATCTGTGCCTATCCACAATCAGTCCAGGACCCTGGAACATCTGACACTTGACCTAAAAACATCTGATGTCTGCACATGTCATCACCTACCCAGAATAAATAAGAAAAATAAGCTTCACCTCGGGCTCCAGAGCAGAATTGTCAGATAGACTTGAATGGTTCAAGAAGCTTTGAATACCTAAAGGAAAGTTTTTGATGTTTGTACCAAGGATGTCAATTTGACCCACAGCTTTTTTTTTTTTTAAGGTGGACAAAAATAGAACTCAGCATGCTGAAAAGTGAATATCATACACATGACTACACCACCACACACACACACACAATCAAAGCTGATGTATGTTCTATTCATTACTGACTTTGAATCCACTAATTTTCAGACAGTTTTGCTTTTGAGATTTTTAATATTAAAGCAAAGGCTACAGATATCAAAATGCAGAATTAATTAAAATAAATTCTTACTGAAATAGTTGCATTCAACATTTTTTTTCTGTTTTCACCTGAAAAGTATAGAACAGTTGTACCTAAAAGTTATATTGTAATGCATAGATGCGTTTGGTAAATGTACCCATCTCTCTAGGTTTGGTGCCCATTTGTCAGCTTACAGATCCCTGTCACATTAGTTTAGTCCCCTCAGCACAGGTCCTCTTGGCTGAGTAGCAAAGCCTCTTGGTTAAGGCGAATCTCTTCAGCCCATTAGAGCAAGAGAAATCCGCCCTCTTACATAATAGTATGTAGCTATTGTTGAAGCATTGCTTTCTGCCGCAAGCTGTGCTGAACACATTCACAAAAGTAATTGTTTGGCAAATGAAACTTTGCTTTCTGTCTAGTTTAAGTCACAAAGAATTGGAGAAAATAGTTTCTTTCAGTACATTACATTTAATGCTGTGCCGAAACAGGAGTAAATATAAGTGGGATTTCACCGCTGTAAGAGCATGTGGAGGTAATGATAGTGTAAGGGCTCCCTGTCATGTATTCAGTGTCCAGTGTTTTCCTGTCTGCCTGGGCTGATGTCTGCAGTTGTTGTTGGGTAGTCAGAGGTGGGTGGTGTGCGGCGGTCGCCCTGCAGAGCCGCCTCTGACAGAGCCGCAAGGTGATAATTGACTTCTGTCATCGATCACTCACTTAGTTTTTCAAATGGGTTTCCAAGACACTCGAGCTGTGATCGCTGCCACTGCTTCTTTACTTTTTCTCTCAGAATAGCCCACAAAGAGGCTAAGGAAGCCACCACCACCACCACCCCATGGTTGTCAGCTTGACACAAAGGATTCCTGTGCAAGGCTCTGGGCCGTGCGTTTTCTAAAATCAATGAAAAAAATATATAAATGAAGGGATGACTTTTTATACATATTTGTGAAAATAAAGTAGCAGCAGTCAAGTGTTTAAAGTTATGTATTAATTAAACAAGAAATAATCCTGATTTTTTTTTTCTTTTGTTATATTATGCAACTCAAGATACTTTTTTTTTTTTTTTTTTAGCTGAGTTGAAACTTGAGTTAAGACTCTGGGGGGATGCATTAGTTGCAGCAGAAGGAATAGGGTAATAATAGACAAGAACTGAGGGGATCATTAAAAGTAAGCACAGTGGAACTATTCAGCAAACATTTACAGTTTGAAACATGAAAACTGTACAGAAACTACTATAATATGCTTAGAGATGAATGTGAATATACAGAAATGTTCACATAAAATAATTAGTTTAGTCTTTCAAGTATGCGTTACACAGTGTTTACCAAGTAGTCTGTGGATTTCACTTACCTCTTTGATTTGGCCTTCCTAATGAATTAGTAAGAATAGGCAGTGCTTCAGTGCTTCGCTGATGCATTTCTCGTTTTGAAATCCTTCTCTTTAGTGCCTTGTTTTGTAGCCCATCCTCCCCGTTTGAATTCCCACATTGCTGGTAGAATCCCTGAATTTCACGAGTGAAACACTCGTGTCAGTGCTGAGAGGGGGAAAAAAGTATCTCTGAAGGAACAAAGGCTTTTCCTGGGGGAATACATTCATATTGCACGTAAGTATGTTATCAACGGGACATATCTCTTCAGGTATTAATTTCTGCCATATCAAGGTTCCCTCTGCCACAGTGGGGAATTACAGCTGGCGAGCGGACCAGCTCATTTGGAGTGTAATACTGTACAGCTGTGAGATGAAAGAGAACAGGGCAAGATTATAACAGGCACTGCAAGAACAGAGAATTACAGAAATGAGATGAAAGCCCACAGAGATAATTAGTCCTGCTCCTACTTGTACAGAGGAGTGTTTTTTTTTTTGTGTTTTTTTTTGGAGGCCAACTTGAGCTGGTTTTTTTTTTTTTTTGCTTTGCTTTTGTCTTGGGATTCAGAAATGGAGAGCAGGATTGTGCAGAGGAATAATGAACGGCATTGACAATGATGCAATGCATGCATCACCATATTACTTCCACTTCTAATATACACACTAAAATTACTGCTAATATTTCAGTAATATATAACCTTAACAAACTTAAACCACTAAATGATTTTAGGATGCTGAAGATTATAGGGCTTACCAAAATGACGATGAGCTATCACAGAATAACTAATTCAGTGTTTTGTGTGTTAATGTATAAATTTATTTTCCTCTGTGATGTTGTTCATAGCCACAGTGCTCTGTGTGGCGCTGATTGTGTGCCCTGTCTGTGATGACTGTAGCATAATTTCTCCCTAAATTGCTGTCACCTTTGATCGATCTTGCTGGCTCTTTACTTGGTCTCGATTTGCATAATCCTCCCTTGCTGTTGTTGTTTTGTCTTGTTTTTTTTGGTTTGTTTTTGCCAGTTGAATTCAGACTGTCACACATTCATTGCTTTAAGTGTGATATTACTATTATAAAAGCAGGATGGTGCCTTAAGAAAATGTATAACTCCATCTGTGTATGCTGAGTTTTGTCACCCTTAAACTCTTTAAATCTCATACAACCTCTTTAATAAACTCAGAAATGCCTGTCCATCTGTTCAGCCAGGATGATTATTGCTTATCTGTTTTTCCCTGTTTGTGAAGAACTTGCACATGCACACATGCATGTTTTTAACCTGACAGCAGTACCATAAATGCCGTTTGCCTTACTTCATTCCTTTCCCTTTTGGGCTTTGGTTTTCCCTCACAATATCATGGCAAGACCCATGAGTTTTCACTGTGGCACATTCTTGAGGAAAGATCAGAATACTAAATTGAAACCATTAATTTAACCACTTTACTTATCATGATATATGGTGGGCATACATGCCATTTTTCTCATCTTGATCCCATCAGTGACGTCTTTGGGCTTCTTGCGCCAGCTGAACACATGACTGTTAAAACTGATAAAATCCAATTTTTGTTAATAGCCTGTAGACGGTAATCAAGATGGGATCTCTCCGTGCCTAACAAAGACGTGATTTTCTCTGGAAAATGATATTTAATATGCATGAGGTAAAGGAGGGCAGGAAATGAAGCTTCTGCTCAGTAGAGATATTTTTGTGTGCCTGTTCACTAGAAGGTAGGGGTGTGTGTGTGTGTGTGTGTGTGTGTGTTTCATTTTCTTGCTCAAAAAACTGCTAGCCTGTTGCTAAGAAAAGGTGACTGAACTGACTCTCTTTGTCTCTCCTCTTGGTTTTTCTCCCTTCTTCTCCCCATGCAGACAAGTCTCAAAGTTTCGTTTTCTTTGACGACGGTAAGCTGTGCTAATTGGATGAAAATGTCAGCATCAGCCGCCGCGAGGCTGCAATCAGTGGTTTGCCTCTGTACCAATCACCATCAGTATTCCGTTTGTGTTCCTCTCCGTGCTCAGGACTGGGTTGATCCATTGAGTCATCAAATGATTACAGACACCAGCAAACCCCTGCGTCAGATATCGATGCCTCTTCATTGGTCCCGCAAATCAACGGGTCCAACCAGCAGTTATCAGTTCTGTGGAAAAGAAAATTTTATTGAGGTCTAAGGGATAAAATTAAGATTATTTAATCACCATTTTTGGAATAGGAGTTACGTCCTTGGTAGAAAAAAAATTTGATACATTTTATATTCAGGTAATTTTTGCTTCAAACTGATTATATTTTGCATATTTAATTTTTTATACAAGCAAGACTCTGGAATATAAACTTCTCTAAAAAACAAGTTTCACTATTGACCCAGTCCTAGTGGCCCTTTCCTCACCTTGTGATCATAGCATTTGTGCCTCGTGATTGGCTGTGATGCATACCTATTATGCAGTAAGTGTTTCATCTGCCACGGCTGTATGGAGTGCTCCTATGTTTTAATCACCTCCTTCAAAGTGCCCTCTGCAACATTCACACTCTTTGAAGGAAACCAGTCATTTCTTTTTGTGTGTGTGAGACTGTGGGATTTTGTGTATGTATGGTGCAGGTCTGCCAGTGGTTGAGACCACAGTTAATCTTTTATGCAAGAAGCAGCTTTATTGAGGTCACCACAATAAATGTAAGGAGCGTAATGTAAGGAGTCACCTTGCCAAGAGATCTTGTGGCCTTTTCACACATCAACAGGAAATCTCTGAATCTTTTTTTACATTTTTTTTTAATTTTTGTACCTGCACATCTCTGCAGATTTTCTGGCCACGTAAACCAGAGGAAATATTAATATCACATCTTTTGACTGGTTTAGCATATTTATTGATTCATCGCTTCCTTATTTACGGCAGACAGCTTTATCCTCATGTGATTTGCAGAAATTGCAATCTGTTTTTGTCCCTCCAACCAAACTGTGTGGATAACGGTTAAAGAATTCACCAAGAATACAGGAAGATCAAAGGGACCAATCCAGCCATCCAGTCTTGCTTTCCTCATATTTTTTCATCATTTTCCATTGAAGTTTGTCACATTTGATATGCTGCGTGTAAGAATCAGTGTTTTTCTTTCTTTTTTTCTGTATGGAAATGGTAGTGTTTGCATACCAAAAGCTGATGAAACTGTGCAGAAATCTTCACAAAAATGACAAGTATCAAATGTACATCTCGTAATTAATCTTTCTCCTGATCACGCCTGCAATCACTCACAAACACCTCTTCTCTTTCTCCTCTCATCACCGTATTCGGTGACATAAGACATTCCCATGCCCTACACGTCATCATTTATTTATTTTTTTTGCTTGTATGAGGATATCAACAAACTGAAGGAACTATCACATCAGATTTTGCTTCCATTCATTTCAGTTTGCACTCACTTTGCTGTGCAAAATGCTGAGGCAGTATAGTGGCCCTCCAGCCACCCCCCACTACACACACACACACACACACACCTTCCTGGTTATATTGAATTTTGTATAACACAGTCGGCAGAATAAGAAGTGGACTGTACTCCTTCATAAATATGACTGGTTGGTTGTCACTCACTGCTCAGCTGGTAGCAAAGGTGTGTCTTATTCTAATATGTAAATTTATCAAGTCTTTGTCATCACAAACAGGATCAAAGTCATAGCCATTTGCCATAAAAATACCTTCTTTAAGGCACACGATCAACAAAGCTGAGGCTGTCTAACTGTAGACTTTACAGATCACTGGTAATTTTGTAGAAGCTTTATACAGTAGTTGCATTTAACCCTAAAAAAAGATGTGTACACACTGCACCCTGCAACCACTTCCAATACAACAGCAGTCTCACTTGGAAAAGACATTTGCAACTAAAAAAGAGAGACTGAAGTAAGTGGTTGTAATGTTGAGGCTTGTAGCTACCAGATTTAGCCACTAGCTACTCTTTTTTTTTTTTTTTTGTATAATATTGACTGCATAGTCTTTTGGTTTAGAGGACAACAGATACACTCACTACACACATTTACCTCTGTTTTTCTTGTCTTTTGCTCTTCTGTAACCTCCGTCTTCCTTTTATCCTCATCCCCCTTTCTTTATCTTTTTAATCTTTCTTTTGTTCTCTTTCTGTCTCTCTCCTCCTCTTCTCATCCCTGACGTCAATGAGAAATTGGATGGTTTTTGATTATTACATGGCTGTCAGGCTTACTGCTATTAATTGAATTGAATCCCAGTCCATCTCCTCTACTTCTCTGTCCCCTTTCCTCCCTCTGTCTTGAGCTCTTCTTGTCATTTCGTCTTACTTTTTGTCATATCTTCTCTTTTTTTATGACTTATTTTTGTTCCCTTGCTTTTTTTTTTTGCCTTATTCGCTCTTTGTTTAATTCTTTCTTGCTTCGTGCTTCTTTTTTCCTGCCTCTTTCCTTTCTTTTATTTTTCTCTATTTGCCCATTTGTTTTTCCGTTTCCTACCACCTCTTTCACTCTTCCACACCACGTGCCGGTTTCATTTTCATCCTTGTCATTCCCCCCCCCAACCCCCCTCCATTTTCCCCTCCTGGCTCTCTCACTCCTTGAGCACAGTGATACTGTTGTCATGGTGACGCCCATCATTTTCTGGCATGAATGGAGGATACTTTTATTGATGAGACGGCATGGCAGAGGGAAAGAAAGAGGAGTGATGGAGAGAAAGACAAAGACAGATGGAAAGAGAGGGAGAGAAAAAAAACCACTGGCAGGGAAAATCAGAATGATATGGAAATGATCGTCCCTGCTGCTTACGATACAAAACATTTCCACCCTGTAATTTTCTCAGTACTAATGAGTTGAAGAGGATGTTGCAAGGCAAAACATACTGAATCTTCTTGAGGGGTTTGGGATATTCGGGGCTGCTGAAGAATGTCCCCAAAACACTATTATTCATCACTCTCAGCGGGAGATAGCGGAAGGGAGATTCCTCTTATTAGGAAGCAATGAGCTGGCTTCAGCAGTGCCCCTAGTTGCCCATGTTTAATGATTTGTACTCTGTAAACATGGCAGCATAATGAAATGGTTTTTTTTTTTTTTTTAATCTGTGAACATGAGCATGGTGTTTTCTAAGGTTGAATGGGCATCCTTATTAGCTTGTCGTGGTGTGGTATTTGCACACAGTGCTGCCTGGTGATACAGTCTAAACCAGAAGGCGAGCTTGTTAGACACTTCTGATGTAGACGTCACGTTGAGAGCCTTGGCACAGCAGAAAAGGCACAAGATTCTGGTTGAACATTTTAGGCTTCTAAATGCCACCTTTTCAGCGTTATTTTTTTTTTTTTAACTGAGATATTGTATTTTTAAATACATTATGTAAATTTTAAAATTAGATACTCTTATTAATGTGGTAATGAACATGTTTGTGTCGAGTTTAAAATAGTTACATTCAGCTGCTCTGAAGGGATAATGTGCATTGCTAGTGCTGTTAAGGCACATGCAATGAGTTGAAGACTTATTTACAGAGCATAAAAGTGTGTGATGATCAAACTGAACATGAACTTGATCTCAGCTGATGTGTTTGACCTCTGACTTTTGGCTTACAGTTCACCTGCTTTCAGAGACAATCCAGGGAGTTACAGCAACTGCCACTGGAGTCCAGTACCAGCAGTCCTGGCTCTGCATCCTGTAAGCAAATGTGTGTCTGAGTGAGAGTGTGAGTGAATGAGTTTGTTGGTATAATAATTTATTATAGCATGCATTTTTATGCTTTGTTTTATGGAGTTTTAAATTGATTATTTTTGACATTCATGGTCTGTGTCAACACAGATTATAGATGTAATGTTTGTTATAAAACTCACACTGAAAATAAGATTTTGATTTCAGCATATTAAAGTAAGTTTTTGAATACAACTGTCAAACATATCAGCCTAATGGCATCTTTAACAGAGAATGAAATCATACTACCTGGGTGTGTTGCCTTCTCTGCTCTGTCTTGTGTTAGCTTAATCTGACTGAATGTGCAAGTTGGTAAATTTGCTGTCCTCCGTTTCAAACTGTTGGTCATCTTGGTGTTTAAGAAGGAGAGAACAGTGACAATGATATGTCTGGAGTATTCAGCCAATGCAAGTAACTTTTTTCTTTCCCTTCTTCTGTCATGTTCCCAAGCTTTCTGGTGATAAATGTAATGCAGAGGAAATGAGGAGGTTTGGTCAAGATGGTTCTAAATATAACTTCTTGCACCTCTAGTCAAAATCATCACTAAGTCAAGCGCAGCTAAAGTAAAACATCACTTTAAAAAATATTTCCAGGATCAGCTCTTCATAAACTCCCATTTGGCTTATAAAAGGTTAATATACAGACAAGTCACAAATCAGGAAAAGAAAGTCTAAATGAATAAGCAGAGAAACACAACAATGCAGATGCTTCCACACGGGTGTGCCGCTTGTTACAATTAGGCAGTTAATATTCAGTCATGCTCTGTGGCAGTTCTAAAAATGCCTGGCAGATTCTGATTTTGTATCAAGATGGGAAGAGGAAAAGATCTAAGAGACTTTGAAAGTGTGTTCATTTTGGGGGAACAGATGGCAGGAGCTTCAGTCACAAAGACTGTTCAGTTGGCTAGTGTTTTACTGGAGCAGTGACTCAAGTGACATTTGCATTCATATTTGCAGAGGAAGACTTTAGTGGGGGTAGTGCATTTGTGGGATATGTAAGGAAAACCGTACAAGTGACCTCGGGTGACTGAGACTAGAGAGGGATAGTGTAGTAGGGTTAGAAGATGATTGCACATTTTAAAGTTTAGTAGGCTAAAAAACATCTAACGGCATTTTCTTGAGGTGAACAAGAGCCTGCGTTGCACACACCACCCCTATAGTGAAGGGATCTGGTGGTGTTGTGCCAGGGCGAGGAGGTGGGCATTTTTACTTGGCATAGTTTGTATCCATGTGTCCCCTTAGAGGGAATAGTAACTAAAATAAACAAAAATGCAAGTTTCTGAATGATAACCTTCATATTATGATCCAACATGGCATGTGCTCTCTTTGAGGATGATAGTGTCCCCATCCATAAGCCAGGAGCGACCACTGAATGGTTTTCTGTGTATGAAAATTATATGGATCTTCAAATAGTCTTTTTACACTCACTACCTATATACGGGATTTTAAAAGAATGGATAATGTATTTCATGTAGTATTTAAATACTATGTAAAATGTACTTTATGTCGACTGAGTGTGTTCCCATGCATTCCTGTACTGTGGCTGAAGTGAGTGCAAGCTCACCCAGCATATTTAAATATTGTCTAACTGTTGCTGTCGAAAAGAGGTTAATCTATGGAAATGAAGGGCGCTGCTGGGGATGTGAGGCGCTGACATTTATAAAACCACCTCCTTTCCCCTCTCTGCTCCAGCTGCAACGTGAAGCATCTCCAGAAGCGGCATGTGTGCATCTCCCGCCTGGAGAGGCCACAAAACTGGGGGAGAACTGCTGTGAGGTCCGCTATGTCATCCTGATACTGGCCCCTCTCAAAATGGTAACTAACCCACAGACATGGGGAATGATATATGGGATTTATCTCTTTGGTGGTTAGTTACTTGTTAATCAGTTCCTGTTTCATTCACTGATATGTTTTATTTAGTTTATTTCATTTCGTGTGGACTTGTAGCACGATGTGATTTAACAAAATATTTTTCCCAGTAATTAAAAATCTCTTTCACTGCTCACCTCTCACAAAATCAGGTACTGCCAGCCACCTGTCAACCCATCCAATTAGGCTTAAAATTATTCAAAGGAAATTTAGTTTTGAATGAAATTATAAAATGAGTCTCATCACCATGTTCTGATTTTTATAGTTTTACCAGAATGCACAGATTGGTTTGAAGATTTTCTGCATTTCAAACTACAAAGTGAGCACAAATCAGCTAATTATGTGTTACATAATTATAATAATACAAATTACATATTGGTTAGGTTACATGGTGTTTGGGGTAAAAGTGGTAGTTTTGGGATGACTTTGCATTTTTTTGTTTTGTTTATTTATTTAGCAGGCTTTACCAGAAATAACATTCATAATATTTAAGGTCATTTACTGAATTTTTCCCCAGACATTTCTGTTGAAACTGAAATGCTGACAGTTATAATGTCAGAACTGCTAAGTGGCCAAATATCTGCTGAACTGAAATGATTCAAGGGCCTCTCTGTATCTTGTGTGGGCAAGAGTGTTGAACCTTTTGAGTTGCTGTTGTGTTTGGGATTGCTGTTTTCTTCAGCTCTGAAGAGCTTCTGGAGAGAGCCACATATCCTGTAATATCCCTCCCTCCCATCAAGAACATGAACTCTTTCTCCATCCCATTATACCACTCAACCTTTCTGTCCTCCACTGCTTCATCCCGAGCTTTCGACTTACATGCACACACACGCATGCTCAGACACACTTCTGGGCATGCATGTGTACCACCTTCTTCAGATGGCTCTGATTGTTGCCCCTCTCTAAATGGAAACCTTCCACTTCCCATCCACCCACCCTGCTGGGAAAAAAAATAGAGATTTCATGCTACCCTTGATTTTAGTTTGGTATCCTCCCAATCACTGCATTTTCACCACTGGGAGGGTGCAGTTGGGAAAGAGCGACTCTCCGCTTGCTGCATTAAGTTTCCTGTATATTTGCTTGTTTGTTTCTATCTCTTTTTTCACATGAACCCTCATTTATGTTTATTCTTTTCTGTAGTGTCTACAGCAGCCTCCTTGCCAGTCTTATTGGCAGCAATCAGAACCACTAATGGTATTTTTCGGCGACATTAATCTAAGCTCCAAGTAAACATAAAGCATTATTATGCCTCAATTATCCTTGATGGTGACTGCTTCTCCAAGAAAATTCTTTGAAGGGGCATGATGGTAATGATAATAGAAATTCCTTTGGTTGGCAAATGTATGTAATCTAGCATGTGTAAGAACGGAGTTTTTCCATCACCCGCCATTTAGAAAGCCATCCAGAATCTGTTTCTTTTTTTCCCTTCTTCCTTTCTTTACCCGAACTGAATGTTTTCAGCCAACATAACCTTTGTTTAAAAATAAAAAATTTCAGTTTTCATTCACTGTTAAAAACATATCTGAGAGTGCATATCAACACATTCATGTACTCTTATCCTCCAAGAAGCTCGCCTAGCTTTTTGCCCATTATGTTGGTGGCAGAGGTGCTCCTCACTTTCTGTAGGCCTATAAGATTTGGCATGGGCAAACTATTGACCTTAAATACTTCTCAGAAATCAAAAGTATGTCTTCAGTATGAAAAAGTTTTGTAGACTTTCAGAGGACATTTTGAAGTTTTGTATTACCCTATTCAACTTGGCTTCTGAACAGTTTCAGTGGATTCCGGTGAAGGCCCAAGGTCACAGAGAAACACGTCAATAAAACCTCTGCAGCATAATCCCATTCTCTGGTATTAATCCATATACACTGCTCAAAAAAAAAAAATTAAAGGAACCCTTTGAAAACACATCAGATTTCAGTGTGTGTGTGTGGGGGGGGGGATCATGCTGGATATCTGTACTGATATGGACTGGGTAATGTTGGGAATGAAAGGATGCCACATCGCTTGATGGAAATGAGAATTATCAACCTACAGAGGCTGAATTCAAAGACACCTTGAAAATCAAAGTGAATAAATGATGCAGCAGGCTAGTCCATTTCCCAGAGGTGTTCTATTGGATTTAGATCAGGTATCAATCCCTTCATCCTCCAGGAACTGCCTGCATACTCTCGCCACATGAGGCTGGGCATTGTAGTGCACCAGGAAGAACCCAGGACCCACTGCATCACCATATAGTCTGTCACTGGCTCCAAGGATTTCATCCTGATATCTAAAGGCAGTCAGGGTGCCCTTACCTAGCCTGTAGAGGTCTGTGCATCCCTCCATGGATATGCCTCCCCAGACCATCACGATGTTACAGGCAGCATAATGTTCTCCACAGCTTCTCCAGACCCTTTCATGTCTGTCACATGTGCTCAGGGTGAACCTGCTCTCATCTGTGAAAAGCACAGGGCACCAGTGGTGAACCTGCCAACTCTGGTATTCTATGGCAAATGGCAATTGGGCTACATGCTGCCAGGCAGTGAACACAGGGCCCGCTAGAGAATGTTGAGCCCTCAGGCCACCCTCATGAAGTTTGTTTCTGATTGTTTGGTCAGAAACATTCACACCAGTGGCTGCTGAAGGTCATTTTGTAGGGCTCTGCTCATCCTGTTCCTCCTTCCACAAAGGAGCAGATACCATCCTGCTGATGGGTTAAGGACCTTCTACGGCCCTGTACAGCTCTCCTAGAGTAACTGCCTGACTCCTGAGACTGTGCTGGGAGACACAGCCACTCTTCTGGCATTGGCATGTATTAATGTTCCATCTTGTAGGAGTTGGACTACCTGTGCAACCTCTGTAGGGTCCAGGTATTGCCTCATGCTACCAGTAGTTACACTGACCCTAGTCAAATGCAGAACTTGTGAAAAAACAGTCAGAAAAGATGAGGAGGGAAAAACGTCAGTGGCCTCCACCTTTAAAAACCATTCCTGTTTTAGGGGTTGTCTCATTGTTGCCCCTCAAATGCGCCTGTTGTTAATTTCTTTAACACCAAAGCATTAGAACCAAAGAAACTGATTAACAGCCCCCTCTGTTACTGACCAGATTGGTGTCCCAGAAGTTTAACTGACTTGATGCTGAGCTCTGATTAAAAAGTGTTCCTTTCATTTTTTGAGCAGTGTATTTGGTATGTCACAAACACTCTTTGAAAAGGACCTAGTTAAAGACTATATATATATATATATATATATATATATATATATATATATATATATATATATACACAATAATGTCATTTATTGGTATAAGAAAAAACTGTAAGGAATAAACAGGTGATCGGCAAAGAGGTGCAGTAGTGGTTTGGGTTTGAGATGTGATAATACTTCTCTGCCGTACTTTAAAAGTGATGACACTTTAATTTTTGAAATGTTGTATCATTTGCATTTTTTTCCCCCACAGAAAAGTACCAAGACGGCGATGGAGCTGGGCCGGACGTTCGCTACCCTCTTTTCCGACATCTCCTTCAGGCAGAAGCTCCTGGAGACAAAGACACAAGAGGAGTTTAAGGAGGCACTGGTGTTCCAGAGGCACCAGCTCACAGCAGCCAACCAGAAGCCAACTGCTCTGGGAAAGGAGGAGACTGACCCTCGCAGTCATAAACCCCTCAAGGTCAGCAAGGAAAATTTATGAGTGTGCGTAAAACTTTTCAGTGCTTGGTCATTAGGCACGTTTCCACACACTTCGAAGTGACATGAAGACATTA
>JAMQGT020001450.1:0-64656 GCA_024447675.2 Pterophyllum scalare | reverse complement strand
TGTTATGTCTTTCACTGTTACTTGGTTCAGTTACGTATTGCTACTGGGTTTGAAAAGGTGGGAAATGTGGAACAGTAAGTGGATATATTAAGCATGGACAGGATCAGATTTTATCTTAATTGTGAATAACGTCTGTAAATTATCCAGACAAATCAACCCCTAATTTGGCTGTTCGATTTCTCTTCATAAGACACTACCTCTGCATTTCACTGCCTGCTGTTTACCTTCTCCAAGAGGTTTTTTTCATGACGCTACACTTATTTGAGCAGTTATAGAATGTGTTACAACCACCCACCATTGATATTTACTGTGCTAATAAATGACCCACTGAATATATCTATCTAGTACTTGAAACTTGTGTTAATAAACTGACATGCTAGTGTTTCTCTAATTCCCTTTCAGAGGGAACAAATATTCAAATGTGGTCTGCTAATACAAGCCCGAACTCACGTAGAGGGATCCTTAGGAGAGCTGTGTTCTCTGAAGAGCAAAGGAAGGAGCTGGAAAGGACCTTTCGAAAGACAGAAGTACATTAGCAAGACAGACAGGCAAACAAACTGGCTGCTAATCTCAGCCTCAAGGAGTCCACAGGTAATCAAGTTGGAATGATTTTGGTTTTGAATATGAGATCCTAAAATGCCACTTAAAAGGTACAAGGGAAAGTGACAGCTGTACCAACTTAGCTTGAAAATCAAACCTAAATCCCACTTAGTTAATCAGCAACTGAAAACTGCATTTATACTCAAGTTTAGACATGAATATTGAACATGATAAACAGCCATGCTTACAGCTCTGTGGGATGTTCTAGCTCATTTGCATATCAGCTTACCATCATGTTCACGATTATGGTTGTCTGAACAAAACTACATGGCAATCTAAACATCTAGATTCTTCAGTCTACACCAGTGTGACGGAGTCATAGACAGATAATGCCACCCCTTAAGCTGAAAAGCTAACATAACTATAAAAGAATGGACTACACCAACTGAACTAAACCTTTTACACTGTCCTGCTGCTTTAGGTAAAGATATGGTTCCAGAACCGGCGCATGAAGTGGAGAAACTGTAAGGAGAAGGAGGTTCATAACATTCGCTCCCCGATGGACGAGCTCATGGCCCGAGGTCTCGCTCACGAAGAAGAAGAACCACAGAATCGCACTAATACAAAAACTCAGAGATTATCAAAGTAAAAGAGTGCCAGGGACACATGAGAGGTAATAGTAAGTGGAGTATCACCATTCCTTTCAGCGTATGGCACGCTTCTCTGCATGAGAACTGTAATTTGGTTCAGCTGCTTGGTCAGCCACATTGCAGTGCACTGGCTTCAGTAAGCAGTTTCATGGCTATTACACTGACAAGTTGTTCCAGGAGAGACTGTAATTGCAGTCCATTAAAGGGCCAAATGATTCACTTCATTTACTGCATTTCCATATCAGACTTTATATATCTATCATATTTTCATAAGTGCTGACATTTGTGCTTTGTTTGTAATCCAAATTCATTTGGAACACTTGCTATATTTTGTAAATATTCTTTTTCTAGCTGTAAATAAATCATTTCAATAAATCCTGTTTTCCACAATGTTGGTGGTGAATAGATCGCCCTACTGTAAACCATTTACTATTTTTTTATAAATATGCTCATGTTAATGGAAGAGTATATTTATAAAAATAGTACAAACACAATAGGCTATGATGGTTCTCTTTATTTATAGGAGGAAAAAGTCTGGAGAAAATTAAACTCTATAAAAATTAAACCCACAGCGTTACCAAGCACTGCATCTGGCTTTATCTATGCTGGACAGAATAAAAGGTGAAAAATAATAATGGATAATTCAATAATGGATATTTCATAATTTGCAATAATTCTATTTTATACTTCATCCCTGCAAACATTAAAAATGGTCCAACTGAGATTTGCAGTGAATACAAAGTGAAAAATGTTTAACTGTAGTGTGACCCATTAGTTTTTTTTTTTCATAACCTATGAAGGAATTCACATTACATATTTTATTACAATTAATCCATTAGCTCCTCCACTGCATCAGTGAGCTCTAGTCCCTTGTCGGAGCTGTACTGGTTGGTCTTGATCCTGATCCCATTACATGCTCCAGTAGAGTTACGACAGGCGATCACTCCAGGGCTACGGATAGTGTCAGAATCAACTGTCAGCTGCTGTCCTTGTATGTGAAAGAAAAGCTTAAACAACTTGTTGCTAGAGAACCTCATTCCAGTCACCATGAAAAAAAAAATGTTGCTATAATAATTCAGTGACATTGTTTATCTTCATGTCCTAACAATGTGTCTATATTATTAACAGCAACATGAACATGAACACCCAGTGCTTGAGCATTCTCTTTGTCATCTCCTGTTGGTTGCCTCCACAGTCCTAAGAATGTGTACACAGGGAAAAACTACTCTATAATATATATATTTTTTAATGGCAATTCAAAGGATGATGGTTGATGATGATGAATGAATGAATGACAGATGAAGGTTAACGGGTAGTGATTGATGTTCATTGTCAAGCACCTAAAAACACACACAAACAGAACAAAAATTTGGAGTGTGGGTCATTCTTTAACACTGCTGCATAACTCTTTGAAAGAGAGAGAGATCTTTAAGGAAAGGGACATCCAGCCTGCCCGTAGCCACAAACCAGGACAGCAGCAACCATGGAAAAGTTCAGGTATCAGTGTAAATATAAACCAAGCAGAAGTGAGAAAGAAACAACAAAAATAATTATAATGAAAACATTTTGACACCTGCTTTCATTCTTACCTTCATGTAGTGGGAAACCAGATCATGAATAAGCTCTTTTGCAGAGACTAACAAGTACAATGATTAAACAAATTTGTTTGTAATGGATAAAAATGCTATTTGCATGTCATACGCTTTGCTTAAATAACCATTTAGTAGTAACCAATAACCAAGAGCAGATCAAATTTACCCAGGCAGGAAAAGGTATTACGGACTGTAGACTTAGACAATGTGTCAATTTAAAGTAATGAACATTATCACAGGAGATAAATAAAAGATTTGAATTTGTTGTGTTTGGCTCCTGTTCCATTTATATTGTTTTCTCAAGTGTTCGTATACATTATGTTTAAATAAGTGATCATTAAAAAAAAAAAGTCCAAATACGTTGTTCATCACATCATATCGCACATGTGACACACTGTGTATTACACTAAATGGAATCATGATGAAATCACTCCACTGTTACCCCGCAGGGCTAATTGGGGCTAACCAAAAACATTCAGCATTTGTTTTGACCTCCAGGACATCATAGAATTTAAAAAAAAAAAAAATTAAACAATGTGTGTTCGGCCAAGTTGTGAAAACAAGACTATTGAAATGTAAAGTGAGTGATTAATTTCCTCATTAGCATTACACTGAGAACGTCGTCACGGATCACTAAAAACAGTTTGGCACCTTATGCAGATCAATTTAGAAGCAAAACAATAACATGAGAATTTCATGTTACAAACTGCAGAATACATTGTTTCAGAACAAGTGACACAGGTGTGCCACCTTGTGGCAACACACGTGATACTGATGAGGGCTTTTCATTAGTTCATTGGTCAAACATTTTCATTTTGGTTTTATTAAAGAGATAAAGATATTAGGCTATAGAAAGGCTTATAATCACGGGAAGGAAACCTCACAAATATAGGACGACTGTTTTATTGTAATTTTTTTTCCAAACAACTCATGAAACATCATAAATACAGTTTTTAACAGAAAATATAATCTACTATAAATTTATAACATTATATACAGGTCTTAGTGCGTCTTAACGCAGTGTGCTAACAAAGCACTGACAAAGAAGAAATGAGACTGATGAACAAACTGTCTGATTCTAGGTGTGTTTTACCTGCCTTTACAAATGTTTCTTAAAATCCAATGGCAAGAAGCTCCTCCTGTCCTTATGTGGCTCTACACTTCAAAGCACAGATTTCAAGCTCCTGTTTATGTCCATGCCCCTTCAACATCTGTGGTGCTTCCATTTTCGAATTGCCACTGCAATGTTTGCGTCTTTTTTGTGCCAAGGGAAGACACGAGTTAGAGAAAGGGTTCCATCGTGCTGCACAGAACCGGTCAGCACATAAAGCTGTGACCTCCCAGGACGCACGAGGGCGTGGGCACATCTAATGTTGATAAGGAGCCACTGCTGGAGCAGATGCTGGGTGTCATAGGGCAACAGAGGACCCTGACGGATAAACTCGACCCGCCCCTCAATTTCAAATTCTGGCTCTCCTGTGGATAGGCGAAGACGGTGAAGTTTGGCAGTAACAGCTGTAGGGAAGAGAAAAAAATATTACTAGGAAAATTGGAAGTTGTGACCATTAAAAAAAAAAAAAAAAAAACCAAAACAAAGTATGACACATGTAAATATACCCCAGTTTTTTTGAGAGATTTTTAAAACATACCAAAATCATGGCTGCAAAAAGAATCCAAGACTGTTTTTGATGCAGGAGCCTCTTCCACATAAGGACAGTTTTGGCAGGCAGATTTAGGCAAACCTGTGATAAAAAAACAAGAACAAAAAAACAAATATAATTTAATACAACTGTTGAGCATATGCATTAATTATAAAATAACCTAAAAGAGCAGGCAAATGGTAGTCTATTCTTCAATGAAATGAAACATGCCTACAGTCATTACCTTTAGAAAAAATGCCAAATTTTGCATGGGGAGAAAGGCACATGTCTTCCTCAGCAGGGAAGCGGTCACAATCGAGAACATCAGGCCACATGTGTCCTTGGCAGGCAAGCACTGGGGCACAGCTCTGCCTTACTGCCACACACAGACTACGGCAAGGCTGGATGAAACTGAGCGAACAGTGAGAACACGTTACACAGTGAACCAATAGATCACAGCAGTCATAATTTTTAAAAAAAAGAAAAGAAAAGAAAAAAAGCTCAACACAGAAAATCTACTTACGTGTCAAGACAGATGGGTGCAATGAGGGAGCAGAGGAAGGCTTGGGCTTGAGGGTGACAGCCTGTCTGCAACAGTGCCCTCCAATCCTCTGAATGTGGCACCACCTCACCTTCCAGGTTGCTGTGGCCCAAAAAGTTTGGCAAACGCATCTCTGAATATCCAACATCTCTGCAGACATGCATCTTGTTGGGAATGGCAACACAACGAGTAGACTGGCCCAAGTCAAATGCCAGTAAAGGACAAGCCATAGCCATAAGAGCCACAGTGAAGAAAACAGCCATAATGAAAGGATCGTCAAATCTGGAGATTACACAAGGTAAATGGGGGAGAGCTTCTAACCAGTTTCTTGTCAGCCTCTGCTGTCTCTGCTGAAATGGGATGATATATATATACAGCAAGGTCAGCCAGCCCCAGTCTGAGGATCTGTTATCAACTACCAATCAAAGATGCAGAGACGTGTCTTTGGAGACAACGACTTGTTTTGTGATGACTGCAGACGACAGGGGGGTGGCAGTAAGCAGATGGTGTGTGGGCTAGGGGGCAGGGAGGGAGCACAACTTTCACCATTCCACCATTATTTGCTTTTATAGATCTAAAGGTTATATGTTTTTTAAAAATCAAGTTAAAGGAATTACGTAGACCCACTTATTTTTTTTATTTGGCTTAACATATACAATCCAAATTTCAAAAAAGTCTGGACACTGTGTAAACGTGTAAATGAAAATGGAATGCAAATGATTTTGTAAATCTCATAAACTGCATTTTATTCACAACAGAATACAGAAAACATCAAATGTTTGAACAATTTTCAATTTGATGGCAGCAACATGTGTGAAAAAAGTTGGGACAGGGCCATCTTTACCACTGTGCAGCATCCCCACTTCTTTTAACAACAGTCTGTGAATATCTGGGAACAGAGGAGACTAGTTGCTGGATTTTTGGGGGGAGGAGTATTTTCCCATTCTTCTCTCATTTAGGATTCTAGCTTCTCAACAATCCTGCATCTTCTGTGTCTTATTTCATTTCACAGTGTTTTCAGCTGTTGTGAGGTCTGGACTGCAGGCAGGCCAGTTATGCACCCAGACTCTTCTACTGCAAAGTCATGCTGTTTTAACAGACGCAATACACAGTTCAGCATTTTCTTGCTGAAATATGTAAGGCCTTCCCTGAAAAAGACATAGGCTGGATGGGAGTATATATAACCTGTATATACAACCTTCCGCATTTATGATACATTTCCAGATATGCAAGCTGCCAATTCCATAGGCACTAATGCGCCTCCTTATCATGAGAGACGCAGGCCTTTGAAGTGAGTTCTGATTACAAGCCAGATGGTCCCTCTCCTCTTTAGACAGATAGTGTCCATGTTCACATATGGATGCATCTTTTGCATGATAGAGCTTTAACCTGCATTTGTAGTTGGCACAGTGAACTGTGTTCACAGACAATGATTTCTGGAAGTGACTTCTATGACATAATCATGCCTGTTTTTAGTGGAGCACTGCCTAATGGGTCCCCAACAATCGCAGCCATCCAATGATTTTCAGCCTTGTGCACAGAGATTTCTAAGATTCTCAGAATCAACATTTATGTTGAGGAACATTTTTTTTGTTTTTTTGCATGCCCATCTTTACATCTGATAAACTCTGCCTCTATTTAATTTTTCTTTCTTTACAGAATCATCTAACTGACCTGTTGCCAATTAACACAATCAGTTGCAAAATCTTCCTTCAGCTACTTTTTGAGGTGTTGGTACCATTAAATTAAAAAAAAAAAAAAAATTTCTTTCCCAGTTTAAAAATTTGCCATATGTTCTCTGTTCTATTGTGAATAAAATATGGGTTTATGATGGGATTGCAAATCATCGCATTCTGTTTTTATGTCTCACACAGTGTCACAACTTTTTTGGATTTGGGTTTATATATAAGGCTGCTTTGCATCCTTAAAAGTTCTGTTTAAAAAAAAAAAAGAAAAATGAGGTTTTGTAGACAGTCAGGCTGTCTCCCTTATACTGCAATCCTCTTTCATGTGTCCCTGCCTTCTAATTGGAGACTTTCATCTGTCGAGCCTCCCGTTCTCATTAGCAAACCCATGTCTCTTCTGGCACACCTGGCTTTGATCTGCCAATAACATAGATCCAGATGTAAAATGCTATTGGCTCACCATCTTCATTTATCGGTTTCATGCAACAGCAGCCAGTTTCATTAAGCAACGCAGTGACATGATGACACGTTCCAGATCTGTTTGGAGAATCTAAAGTTTATGACATTTCAGATGTTCCTTTCCTAATGATGCCTATATATTTCCTATATACATTTGAGGTGAAAAATCTATATTCTGAGACTCAAAGAATACTTTAAAATTTAATTTCAACTAAAACTAATAATAAATACAATAACAGAGAAACTTGTAATAGCGACCATCAGGGAGAAATATGCCCACAGTGACAAGCCAAAAACCCATTCGAGAGACCAAACGTCTCATCTTTAGTTGTCAACCAGCGATAAAGAGACTCATTTGTCAAGCTCTATTAATACAACAGAACTCCATTACAGCATCATCAGGTTTGTTTGGATGTCGTCTGTCTCCAGATCTAGATGTGTATCTGAGGCTGATGCCTCTGGGACTTTCCCTCATGAATCAGAAGTCTCGATCCCACCCAGCTTGTCATGGTCACCGTTGCTCCAGAGATGACAAATTAAAGTGCTTTCTCCCTAAACACCCTACATCGATTTCTGTGTACCATCCCTGTCCGCAGTGACGACAATGCACTTGCTATCAGGACAAGCCCTCCACTGACCAACAGCGTAGCCAACATTTACAACCTGATGAGTAGAGACTGGTTCCAGCTCGGGTAGACGAGTACAGTCAGCAAGAGGGAACTAACAGAGCAATAACAGGTAGAGACTAATTTGGGAGAATAGGTCAACACATTTAACAAGCTCCCCCTGCTGAGTGCCCAGCAGGGATCTATTGTCGAGCCTAATGGCCACTCTGTAGACACCGCGTCTGTCTCGGTAATGTGTTGCCTGCCCCTACCTCTGTTAATGAGAAGGTGACAGTGTAGTGATCTTAATACCTGAACAGCTCTGTCAGAAAACAGTCGACAGTCTAGCTTTGACAATTATCCCCTAAAGCCAACAAATGCTGTAGCTTTAGCATATTTCCCACATATTCTGCAGCACTGGGCTTTTATAGACATTGAGCAGAGGATATGTATGACCTAGTAAACAGGTAACTGGGATCACTAACCTCTTGAGTTGAGGCCTGTCAGATGGATGCAAATAGCCCATCACGGCACTCAATTTTAGTTATTTAATGTGTTGCTCATTTATTTGAATGTTTAGGTCATTAGTGTAAACTACAGCATGTTTTCAAGATTTTCAAGCAATTTTTCTAAATACTTTTTAAATGTATAAAATGCTGAGCTGGGCAACTTGCAGCTTACACTTGATTACATTTAGCTAATTATTTATCAATTACTACCAATTTATTCATAACTTTTAGCTATAAATCTTAACCACCCATCCACTAATTTAAGCTTGCCATTTAAAAAAAACTTCACCCAAGGCAGCCTATTTTTAACTGCTTATTGTTTAATGAGATAATATTTTTTCTAATAGTATTCACCTTTTTTTTTGACTGTCCAATCTATTCAACTTTTTTTTGGCAATTTTTTAATTTTGTAAAGCTTAGGCTGATGTAATCTTTACATGTGTCTTCTGGCTACTGCAAAAGTCCCCCCTTTGGCAGCCAGATTGTCTGCTGTGGGGAATTCACAGTGATGTCCTACCTCCTTACAAGCACCACCTGCTATAATAAAAATGCCCATTGAGACTAACAGGAATGTGTCCAGCCCTCAGTGTATTTCCATTTGTATTGCAATTTTCAAATGAGATTGTGCTTTTAAAAAGTAGCTGTACAAAGTGAAGAATGACCTCTTTTGTTCCTAAGAGGCATACGGGTGGGGTAGTTCCCAAAGTCTCTTTGCATAGGGCAATACACACCAAAATCAGTGCCCTCCTCAGTCATGCTTCCACAATTGCTGCCGATGCGCTAAATTACTATTAACTGAATTAACCCAGGCTTGAAAAGCAGAATGAGCTGCTTATTTCAGACACTAGCTTTAGCATTTTGTGGGGAAAATGGCAGAACTCTTTTTTGTTATAATAAATTTGTATTCCAGAGCTCAGCTTTAATCTCTGCATCTGAAAATCTTCTCAAATAATTCATGAGCAGTTACTGTAGTAGTGCCAGCAGACCAGCTTCACCACAGATCACCTCTCGATTCAGAATCTGAGTGAAGAACATGTCAAACTTATTACTTTATAATCCTCAAACTAACATTATTTAAAACATAAATGTCTTTGAGTATTCTTCCCTCTATGATACAGTCGTTACTGGAGAAGTGGAACATGACCCAAAACACCTGAGGCACACATCAAAGACAGGGGTGTCTCTGGGAAGAAAAGAAAGGTGACTTGGTGTCTGAGCTGGGCTCCATCACAGCTCAGCAAACTCAGATAAGAGCTATCCCCCGCCTGCACCTAATAGATCCATTAAGTTAAAGACCCTGAACCCCCATTTTCCTCTTTTCTCTCACCACTGGGCTCCAGTAGGACTGCAAGTCAATGTGCAGACTTTCAATAGCACTTAATTGTCACATCCAGTCTCCGGGTCTTTATGGGCACACCCTGCCACGTCAAGTTATGCAGACAACTTAAATCTGCAGACATCTGCTTTGAATAATGCTTTCAATATATCAAGACTTTGTTTTTGTATCCATTTTCTTTTGTTTAATCAAGAGCTGGCATGAAAGTACTTAGACATTTCTGCTGTAAAAGCAAGGCTAATTCCATTCAAATAATTTTGGAACCATTACTGTGCAGACTGGGTGTATAAACACATTGGGACCAATTCACAGTAATTCACCCGAAATCTGTGAACCATCTTATGCACTGTCAAGCACATCAGCTTAATGGTAAGACACAAGAATGTGTGGCCAATGTTCATGTCATCTTTATTTCTTATCCCAGTGGGACTGCATTTAGCTCTTACATAAACAAGATATTTTTCTTTTCAAAGAAATTCCGTTAAGAGCTATACACAGACGAGCCAAAAAAATATGTGAAGGAGGAAAAACAAATTTAAACATATCTGGATCATCAGTGTAACTATGCTGAAGTACACTCTCTCTGATTCTCATTTTTCCTTTTATGTACTCCTTTGCTCCTCTGCAACACTGTGGAAAAGAAATTAGATTTTTGGACAAAATCAGAATAAAAGCTGCCCTAAAATATTTTATCAGTAGTCTTCTAATAGTCAGGAATATCCATTATGAGGCAGTCTACATACGTTTGAACATCTTGAAGGGAAGGAGGGGGATCGCAGCCCATATACGCCTCATTGATAAAACAGTACTGAAGCAGAGCCCTGAAGCATGGATCCTGAAAGGAATTATCAATTTAGAATATATAACAAGTTGGATGCATTTTATTACACACAAAGTATCAAAGAAAAACACAAAACAAGCAGGTCACTCACCCTAATGAGAATGTGGGGGTTTCCAACAATTAAAAGCAGGGCTTTGGGTCGAGTGATGGCCACATTGAAGCGTTTTGGGTTGGCCAGAAAGCCAAGAGCACTCTGCAGATCATCACTCTGTAGTGACTCATTAGAGCGCACCTATAAGAAATATCTTGATTTATTGCCATGAATAAACTCTGAATATTATGGTTGATGTTTGTACACAAAGTAGACTTTTTAAATTGAAAGTCGATCAGGATATCGGCTTGTTCAGTTTAAAGAAAAGTGAGGGCTTCATTATAGTGGAAGTTTTATGTTACACGTTTTATTCATTATTTAGGCAGTTATTTCAATCCTGTGGAATTTGCAGTTACAGGCACACACACACACACACACACACACACACGCGCGCCACTTCAGTAGTTAGAACTTGCTAGTACCCTTTTCAACCCCGTTTTGCCTTCAGAACTGCCTCAACTCTTCATGACATATGTGCCACTTTGTGGAAACACTCCTCAGAGCCTTTGATCCATATTGACATGATAGCACCACTCAGTTGTTGCGGATTTCTCAGCTGCATGTCCATGATGCAGATCTTCTGTTCTACCCCATTCCAAGGCACGTTATAGGACTAAGATCTAGTGACTGTGGCGGCCATTTGAACATTGAACAACAGTCTGAGATGACTTCTGCTTTGTGACATGGCACCTACTAAAAGCAGCCATCAGAAGATGGGTACACTGTTACACCACCACCAGTAGCTTGAACCTTTTCATACAACATAGGATGGATTCATCCTTTCATGTTGTTTATGGCAAATTCTGACATTACCATCAAAATGTCGCAAAAATTCAGACTTCACTTCTGACATGTTTTGTCAAGCTTATATTATCCACTGTTGGTGAACTTGTGCCAATTATAGCCTCAGTTCCCTGTTCTTCACTGACAGGCATGGCACCCGGTGTGGTCTTCTGCAACTGAAGCTCATCTGTTTTAAGGTTTGGCGTGTTGTGTTTTCAGAGATACCTTAATTGTAACACTTGATTGTAATGAGTAGGCACTTAAATTACTATTGCCTTCTTATCAGTTCAAAGCAATACGGACACTCTTTGAACAGTCTCTTTTTGTGCCCGTCTCTGTAAACCTTAGAGATGGCTGTGCAAGAAAATCCCAGTAGGTCAGCAGTCTCTGAAACATTCACTAGCTTTTAAACTGTTGTAAAAACCAATATTCCCTTAATTCCTCTGATCACAGCACATCTTTCTAAACAAGCCAAACCAAACTACCTTACCACTCAAATATTTAATAGAGAACACAAACATTACAACCGCCAGAATTTACCACCAGGTCTGGCACACGGATTGAGCCAGAGAAATGTAGTTCCATCAAACTCATTAAGACATAAATGTGCTATACTACTGCACATAATCTGCATTTGATAACTTAGATGGCATGTAAAATCAAACAACTGAGCTTTTATTTAGATACAGTACATTCTGATATTTCTACCTTCTATTATTCAAAGTATGTTTTGCCTACCGTAGACATGATGATGACCAGAAACTCTTGGCCTTGGAACTCCTCCACAGAACCCACTTTGATGTCAGATAGGCCCACCTTACCCAGCAGCACACGAATCTTCTCACACTGGTGAGGAAAGCCAGAAGACTTTAAGGTCAACAGTACTTGTGCAACTGGCCACTTTTAAGTTGAAAAGCCACTTGGAGTTAAATTTCAAATTACACAAAATAGTAAAGGGGAAAAAAATGTACACAGTGATAAACAGTGAAGTCATACTTGTTTCTTGTAGGGGGCAATGACACCAATGTCAGAGCTACACACAGGGTTGTAGAGCTTCTTTGCCAGTTGACAGCAATAGAGCATTACCTGTACAGCTTCTACTGGGTTAAACCATGATGGGTTGTTACCTTCCCTCATTTCTGTCCCCTAGGGGAAAAAAGAAAGAAAACACACCAAAACATCAAAATAAATAAATATGCAAGGTAAAAAACACAGTAACAAAAAATGCCATTTAACATTCCTCAGTAAATCAGCCTACCAAGTGAACAGTTAAACAGTATTATAGGTTTTCATTACCCTGACTCCATGAAAAAGGAGCGGGAAGCCTTTTTTGGGCAGATTTTTCCACTGGCAGAGGGAGTCCACAATAGCCCTGGGGGCTTTACAGCACAGTTCTCCCTGGTAGAAGAGCTTGGAAGGCAGCGTGAGCAAGGCCTCGTGAGACCGATAGTTGTAGACCAGCTTAGTTACCTGTTATATAATAAAATAGCACTTCTGCAATCATCATGTTATACTGTACAAATGTTCTCAAACATATTCCAGTAAATGTAATTATATTTGCACAGCATCTGAATATTTTTATCTTCAAATGCTAATGATGTATATTTGCAAAACACAACTTAAAAATGCTTAACAGCATAAACTTCTGTATGCAGTACACTAACCAGCTTAGCGTTGTAGCCCCAGTCATGTCTGGCATACAGAGGGTTGGCCATCAGCCTCTCCAACAAAGATACCCCAAAGCCAAAGACAAGGGCTAGCTTAGACTTCACCAGCGGACCCAACTGACAGGGGTCTCCTGCTAAAACTACCTAAATAGGGAAAATATATAAAAACGAGTCATTATCAATAAATCTCAGTTTGGTAATCACTCAAAGTAACCCAAGTATACCAGAATATGTGTGGGAAATTAGTTTAGTCAGGGATGCAAGAGGTGCCATCATAGGAGCCACTGCAGCCCTGAAATTTTCTAAACATCACCCAACGAAGGTTCATGTGAAAACAATGTCTAAAACAGCTGGATCCAACACCATTCTGCCTCTCACACAGCAGTGAGATCTGTAAGCTACATGTATAAACCAGACAATGTCCAAAACTCATTCTCCTGAAGCTCATATGTAGATGCACCTATGGTTTAAATTTGAAAATCCTAGGTGGCGTCCTTCTTGAGCATTCACAGCATTTTCACAAAACTTGACCTCTGACCTTGAAGTCAAGGTCACCACTTTTGGAACTCGTCTAAGACTTTTAGTAGATGCAGATGGTATCACTTTGAGTTATTGTGAGTTATTGCGTTCACGAAATTAGTCGTTTAGTCTTTCACGGCTGATGGGTAAAAACACTTAGATGTCAATGAAATCAGTGCATGTGCGCTAACCTGTCCATCTGTCTCAGATAAAAGGCTCATTGGGATCAGGGACTCTGGCTCAGTGGCTTGGCCGGCTTCATCCAGAAACAGATGGGTAAAATGTCCCACTCTGAAGATCATTCAGAGTTAGTAAACAGAGACAAAAGTGGGAGAAACATGATTAACTTCTATCCCTACTACAACCCATGTCTTACGGTAGGCCTATATTATGGAACATGCCGGCACTGGAGCAGGTGCTGACCACAATCCTGTGGAAAGCAGCTTGACGAATGTCCTCTCCTGCCCTAGAGTACACTCTCAACACCTCTGGGATAGACTTGGGGGAGGAGAAAGAAAAAAGTTACATTAATGTTGCATATAAAAATCTAGATTATAAAGCAAAGCAAAAACACAAAGGCAGTCAAACATGTTACCAAAACCACGTCTGTACTGACCCCACCATGTGGTGAACATCGACGGCATCTGAACGGACTTTATCTTCCGATCAGAAATAAGAAATGTCTGTAGACAAAAAAAATGTACACGACAACGTTAAATACCTCGTTCTGCCTACAGGACGCATTGACGCGGGCCAAACTCGCAGCATGCAGGAAGCCACTGTAATGTAGGCGGATGCATATGAGGTCGGCAGCACTATTCGAAGGGGTGCATACAAGTACCCGACTACTGGGCATGAAGTGGTAGACCTGGAGGTGGAAAGACATACAGCTATAAGACCTTAAAGTCACGGACAAAACTACATTGAAAATGCAGACTTGAATGCAAATACCAAAGGATAAAATGGAAAAAATCTAAAAAAGTCAAAGTCACAGCGTGAACAAGAGTAGTACTTTAACAAAATGATGTTGACTATACAGTGTTTTGTGTGTGCACCTGCAGTACGGCCTCAATAATGGTGATCGTCTTTCCGGTGCCCGGAGGTCCAAAGAGCACATATGGAGTGGGCCGACACTCCCCAGCTAGGATGCTCTTCACTGCCTCTTTCTGAGGGGGGTTCAGGTCTGGGTTAAAGAAGTGCCCTTTGCTGGGGATGGGTTTAGATGCTGGTGCACAATCTAGATGCAATTAAAAATGTGTTATTGATGCTGCTGGTGAAGTTATCTGACAAAAAAAAAAATGACAACCACCAATAAAAAACAAAAACAGCGACGTTTATAGGACATTAAAAATAATACCTTTAGTCTGTGTGGCTTTTGACATCATGTCAATGGTAATGCCCACCACCTTTCCATTTTCTGTGGCAGTTACCTGTTTTTTCAAAACACATTTACACTTGATTAAAACCACATTTAATGAACTAATGTCTTATTTTTCTTTTTACCCCCCCACCACCATTTTTCACCTTATTGCCCTCCATCATTTTGTTTTGGTCTAGTTCATCTATCCATTTTCCAGTCCACTGAGGGATCTGAGGAGTCACTCTGGTGGGGAAGAGAACTGCACAGCAATATCAAAGACCGCTTTTAAAGTTAGTCATAAATTTGGGTATTTTCTATTAAACATGTAGCTATGAAAACATAAAACTAGATATTTTTTCCTCAAAATGTTTGAAGGTATCTGAGCAAGCCTGGTAAAGACATTAAGTTAAAATTAAACAGCACCCTCCAGTGGCACTTTTGTGGCCTCGTCCTCACATGTCTAACTCAAGGATGGTTTTTCAAGCGGTCACTTTTTTTTTTTTCTTAAAAAGTTGTACAAATTTGCTGATTTTCAGATCATTTTATGCCATGTATGTTTTTATGAAATACATTTTACAAAATTCTGTGGAAAAGAAAACAAGTCAGGACTCAGACTCAGAGCAATTTAGATTAAACTTACTCTCCCCAAAGTGTTTTGCCTGGTCAAGTGCACTGTGACACCGCCTCATGGTCAATCTAAATACACAAGCAACAAAAACATGAAAAAACAAAAAATAACACATAACTGAAGGATAGCAACTATGACAGATTGTTTTCAGGTGAAAGATTAGTGCATTATCTTTATGAAACTATAAATCCATTATGATATTGAGAGTATACCCATTTTCTCACCTGTTGTAAGAGAATTCAACATCAAGTGGCTCTCCGAGGTAGCTGTGCTGGAAGTCTGAGTTCACTTTCAAACTCACATCTTCATCATTGATCTGTGTAATAGCAGAGCATTGGATTATAATGCAAAAGGCACTATTTTTTTAAAGATGCTTTGGAATAACAAATATCTGCATACCTCTGTAACATAACTAATGTACTCCAATAGCACACCATCACTCTGTGGTTTCTTCAGTACTACTCTGTCCCCTGAAGAAGAAAGCTTGTCAACCTTCTTCTGCTGAATAGAAACAATGCAACAACAATAATGATCAAAGACATCCAAAGCCACCTCACCTATATTGAGATTAGGTCTGCCTTCGGCCAAACCGAGGACCTCGAGGTGCAGGTACACAGCTCCTTTCCTGAGAAGAGCTCCACTGATTGAGAATTCTCTCATTTCCTTTTCCGCATGCAATTCTTCCAGCCACAGAAGGGCCGAGAAACGTGAACGCATATTTGATGGTGACGGCACCTGAGTAAAACGCATGATTTATTCCCTCACTTCATGCAAATTATAATTTTATTTTCACACAATGAAATATGGCAGAAAACAGCAGCAACCTTAGGCAGTTCTGTCCAAAGGGTGGACATATAACATTCTACATCACTTTGCTTTTCTTGGTTAAAATCTAGTTCACCGATTCAAAAAGCACACAGTCATGAAAAAATATTACAATTCTTAAATATTTGTATACAATGGCTAAAATACCTAATAATTATTATTAATATAAACCCATGTTTTCAGGCAACCATAAACAATACCTCTTTTCCATTTTTCTGCAAGACCAGATTAACTTAACCATTAGCATACTCACCTCTCCAAGGCAGGGCTGAACTACCAGGACATCACTCTGTGCTTCCACACAGTTTCTTAGAGCCTGAGGCACTGGGTAGTTGGGTAGGAAGTTAGGCATCCGTCGTTTAGGAAGCCTAGAAGTAGGACAACACAACATTCCTTTAAGAGATACAAATAATTTTGTGCAACAAGACCTAAAAAAAAGGCAGGCTGCATGCAGCAAGAGGAACAAATTAAGGATGATTAACTGTCCATTTCTTCAATTAAAATAATTTATCTAGAACATGTTAAAAATGTTACCAAAGTTCATTATTTTATTTTTATAGATTGCAAAAATAAACTACATACAAAAAGTGGAAAAAAATCCAACAAAAGCTATTTAATATAACCACTATGTATTAACCTAGTATCTGTGCACAAAAAGTGTCAAATATTAGTGTAAGTGGAAGAAAAACATGCAATTTATTTCGAGCTTGATGCTCTTTCTTCAGAATCGGTTGTTTTGATACCTTGGTGTCCCGTTCGGAGCAGTTACCGTGATCACATGAGAAGGTGTCACTGACGCTGGGCGACTGTCAACAGGCGTGTAGGGCGCAGAGGGCTGCAGCGTGGTCTCCTCTTCACTGTGCACTGTGACCTCCAGGCGCCTCCCGATGGTGAAAGAAGAGAAGTGCAGCAGTAGCAGCTCAGCACAAGCTCCCAGGCTCCTTGAGGAATTTCCCAAATAAAATTCAGATGTACATAAAAATTATACTAACAAAACAGTAATAGAGACACATGACACTTCCAAAAGTGAACCTCTATTTAAATGGTAAGCCAATAAGTCTAAAGAAAGAAAACAAATTCTTCTTTTTCATAAATTATCCATATTAGTGATTCTGTTATTTATACCACTGTACTGGTAACACCATTAAAAGCAAAACTTACTTAGCTCGGCAGGCTACTACAACCTGCAGTCTCTCTCCTGGTAAAATATCCACCTCACTTTCCTTTCTTCTTAGACCAGCAGACTGAATTGTCTTCTTCAGCATATCACCATTTTCACTCTCTCCATCTTTTACCTCTCTCACTTGTTTTTCTGAAGACTCGGAAGCCTTTTCTTGCAACTGCTGTTTTTTTTCCCTCAGTGATGTGGATCCTTTATCACTAACCAGTGTGAACTGTTCTTCAGAGTCCCAGCCAGCAAAGTCGCAGCATGTCAGCTTGTGGGTCTCTGAACCTCTATTTCTGTTAAAAGAAAGATGAAGATTGAGGCGCACAATACTATTAATGAAAACAGTACTCTCATTTTCAAGTTACGTGCCCTTATAAGCAGTGGCAACACAGTCGCCCACTGTCTGATCTGGTCTCCCTTTAGGTTGCAGGTGGAAAGCAAGTATCTTATTTCATCCATGCTTATATGAACATGTGAATACAAAATGTGGTTATCTTTTTACTATCAGTGACATTTATCAAACAACAGTAAGAGTGAAGTAGCTGTGTTTTCACTTTTGTCAGGCACAAAAATCAGAGACTAGAGAGGCAAGCACAATCAATAAAATCAATACTTTTCTATTTATTTCTAGTGTTTTCGTTTACTTTTACACTCAAAATGTCAATTTTTTTTTGATTAACTCACTGTATCCAGAGCACCAGTTCCCTCATCTCCCCAATCATCAAATTGCCAAACTGGCCGTAGTCTGTTACAGTCAGCCCTCCTTTGTTTTCTAAGATGTTCTTTTGTTCAGCCTCTTGGAGAGGTATAGCAGAAAGATTTGTACTGCAACAAGAACAACAAAAATGGAAATATAAAACTGAATGAAAACTGAAAACAATACACCCCTTATGCTAAACATATAAAGCTGAAATGAGTGGTCATTTATCAAGTCATCAGTGTGAGTTTTAAGACTGTAGCTAATACCTCTCAGAGCAGGGTGCCATGCAAAGAGCCCTCCAACTATAGAAAGACTGACTGCACTCCACCATTACCAAATTAACCAGGTCTCCTGGCAAAGGCTGGTAATGGGCAGGCAGCAGCAGAGAGTCCAGGCTGAAGAAAACACTGTTATCCACCACTCCATTGCGATCATAGATGCTGGTCACACGCACCTACAGAAAGGAGGTGAAAAATAAGAAGAATTACAAAAACAACAGGTTTTACCATTGCAAATAACTGAGCAGGAAGTATGATTAAATGGACTTAAAAATAAGTATGTACTTCATGTCCAAAAACAATGATGCAATTACCTGGTCTACGCGGCAATAGCGTAACGGGGCCACAGAATGAGCCTGGGTAGTCCACTGGTTAGGGTTAATAAAATATTTTGCTTGGACCCAGTCTCCTTTCATTGGCTCATAACCTACGGGAAGACAGAAAACACTCAAAAGATGCCTACAAACAAAAAAGTTAACAGCTTTCAGCAGACTGGTAGTAAATTTTGGTGCAGCTTTAGATTTGTCTAATCTACTCTCATACTGAGAGCTAACCAAACATGATCTTTAAAGATGTAAGTGGTTGTTAAATCAGTCCAAATGCTGTCTGGGGCTGAATGGCCAGCATGGGTGTAGCACAGCAGCATGGGGTGAAAGAGTCTCCCAATTTTAGCATGTGACATAAAGTGAATATCGGTACCTTCCCAAAGACTTTGGCGTGGGAAGTATGTGGTCTGATTTATGTAGCCACCATCACCATCAAATGATGTGACTGTGCCAATAAGAGGTCGCAGCTGCGTGTTTTCAGCTTCTAAGGAGGTTTTTCCTCCATCCTCCCAAGCGTCTGCATTCTTCTCCACCTAAAAGGCAAGATTAAATGGTTTGTGTTTGAAAAAGATCACAATGAATGCCTTATTGGGTGTAAGAATAAAAAACAAATAAATAAATAAATAAGCTGCCAATTACATAAAGCACAGGATCCTCACCCTTAAAGCTTTCCATCCCCCTTGGGCACCGTCTCTTACTGCTATGCAGTTCACCAGGTCTCCTTCTTTCAGTGGCACACCACCCAAGACCTCACCACTAGTGAAGTAGATTGCATCGTCTATCATGCCATAGTCAAGACACAGCTGGGTCACTACACGGCCCCTCAGGTGGCGAATGTCTGCACTACCTGCCCAGAAAAATAAAAATGCAACGCTAAATTTGCATGGCACCTAATGTGTTAGCATGTTGCAACCAGCAATATCCACAATTAAGCTCATCAAGATTTATTCCTTGCCATACTTTGAAGAAATGTTGCATTTACCTGGCTCATTGGAGAAAATGTCTCCTTCCACCTCTACTGTCCTCCACAATGGAGAAACCAGCTTGGAAAGCACACACCGCACCGCAGTAAGCATATCTGCAAAATGGTAGCTCAGACAGCTAGCTACCCACACTAAGAAAACAGGCCAGAGAATAGTTCTTAACAAGCATTTCTCACCTAAAGACACTCTGTATATTCTGCTGTTCTTCTACTTCACTGGTTAACAGTCCATTGACCGAAAATATAATTAAGAAAAAAAAAACATTAAAGTGGTTATCCACACGACCAAGTTATCAACTTATGCTAATTACCTCAGGGAGGAAACTCTATTTAGCACATTCACAGCTAAAGTTAGCTAAAAGCTACCTTCGCCAACAAAATAATTGAAAACGTTATCAAACAAACAAAAGGTGGTGAGGAAATGTTTTTATTAAATTAATTAATAATATTAAACTGCAATTCACGTGTCTGGGTCAAAACCTGCCTGCTGTTGCACCTCGGAGTTCTGTGGCACTTCACAGGCACGCGGACCTACGTGGTGACGCTCGGTCATGGTTATTATCAGGAAGGGCGGGCGGTGCTATGGGAAGAAAGGTGGATGCGTCCAAAGGGGGCGCTGTACAGTACACAGCCAAAGTAAAATCCTTGGAAGTCTTATTTTGAGCAGAGCCTGACCGATGTAGGATTTTTGAGACCGATGTCGGTATTTGGCGATTTAAAAATCCTATTTTTGTTTCTTTCACCTCAGGAATCATAAATAGAAGTGTTGAACATTTGTAATGGGTAGTTATTTAGTTACTGTTTACTCTGCCTGATGTTGTGTTTGTGGCTTCCAAATGTTTTTTGCCAACAGGGAAGTTGCAGAGTGCCCTCTGGCACTCATGACCAGATTATCCAATGGGCAAACTGGGCAAATGCCCCGGGGCCCAACCTAAGCACAACTGGGGGCCCATCAAAGAATTGCTCCCGCATAACAGAACTTCCTGAGCAACCAGTTAGGCTAAGCATGTGGTTGAGTCCCGATTAACTCAGGGGGACCTCCCCCACCCACCTGATTAAGCTTTCCTTGTGCCCAGGGATCTGGGTTGTGATGATCCAGGCATGCTGGCAGTCAACATAATAACACGGTTAAAGGGTTTCTCCCATCTCTTCTGAACTTTTTATTGGCTGTCATAAATGTCAGTACCCACATATTGGCAAATAGCTAATATCATCCAATAACATAAATCAGCCAGGCTCTGTTTTTTAGATGCATTTTTGTGGATTTTCTGCTTCTACCATCTGTTCATTAAAGGTTTGTGGTCCATGTAGTGTTCATGTTTAAGAGGGGAAAACACATTCTAGAGTGTGATCCTGCAGAAACTTTGAATACAAAGCACATTTTGTTGATACTGTGCACTTTTTTGTGCTTCTTATAGAGAAAGCAGTACCCTGCAACACCATCAAATATCATTACAAAGCACATAACTTAAGAGAGTGCAATACTACTAATAACCTACTGGTAGGTTGTAACATTTGGGAATTATGATGAAATATGGGGATAGTGAGGAACTAATAAATTGGGTGAAAAACTATTTTTTTCCCAAGTAAATGCCGTTGGAGTACATTGCACTGGCAGAAGAAAACCATTTCAGCTTCAGCTGACTGGGCTTTTACAAAGCCAGCTGAACTGTTCTATCAGAAGTTAAACCAAACCTGTGCCTGGGTGCCTGGACTGTCCTGGCTGTTGTGCCTCCTGGGCTTTGGGTACTGTTGGTACCTGTTTATGCAGCATGGCTGGGGTACCTGTCAAACTTTTTTCTCTGAGGCCCTTATAAGAAGAAAAAAAAAGAAATTAAACCAAACAACCATATTTTAAAAAAACTGTTGAAAATTCAGTGAGTTATAATGATTTTAATGCAGTGACGTGCGGTGAGGTTTGTGACGGCTGAGGCACTGACTCTGGAGTCCGATGTTCACATATATGAACCTAAAATAAAAGCTTGTATTTCAGTTTTAATTATGCTAATGATTAATTAAGCTTTAATCACCTCCATACTGCTCAACAATGATGGCAAGAAAAACAGAATATTTATTGTAAGGTCAAACATTTTTCTTTTCATTTTTTTTTTGGGGGGGGGTCTTTTTAAATTAATAATAAAACATGTATTATCTGACATTTATTTGAAGATGAAGTCCATGCGCCTATCCTTCTCTCTCTGAGGCACTCTCTTTGGCTCCTATCGGTGCGGCACGGTACTTTCTGCCCCATCCCGTGTTTTTTCACCGTGAATTTATGACCGATTACAAAGAATAAACATGTCACACAGATCCAGTAACTATATTAGACAGACTGTGGAACATCAGAATGTGTAGCACACGTGTAATCAAACACGTATATTGACGATACAAAGAGAGACAGCAATGGGCATGCGCCAACCACCTGCTTCATTTATTGTATGTGACACAGCGCCACCAGAGGTGAGCCACAGCACTGCACTGGCTCACCCCGCATTTCTTCCGTGTGTTCGAACAGGCAATGCCTGTTTTGTTTACAGTTTGCAGTAAGCGAGGCTTCAGGTAGGCTACATGAGGGGGAGTCCACATTTCAAAATGAAACTTATTGATTTTTTTAATCTAAAATCAAACCGACAGGGGTAGAAGACATCCTTCTGCCCTGAGCTGGTCAGCTGGGACCTTTTTTCTGTTTTATTTTTATTTTATCCAGAACGACCCTCCTTTGTGTGAATACGTAGCCCTGCTCACGCTTATTCATGTCTTTACCACGAGAGGGCAGCAGTGGCGCTTCTTGTACACATCTCACAGTCTCCACAAACAGAGTGCAAATGAGGCCAAGAGAAGAATCACATCAGATAATCTCTGAGTATGTGCTGCTATAAGTGGACACTACTAAACTTTGTTTAGTGACAACAAAATGCCATGCAAAATTATGCCAACTGTGTGAGAACCTAAGGAAAAAACAGATTACATGATCCCAAACTTTTCTCTTTCTTTTTTTTTTTCTGTCATGAGCAGCTAAAACACACGTGCATATTTGCACATACCAGCACAGTCACATCTGGTCTGGTTGTTGGGCAGAAATGATCCTCAGCCAAACGATTGCCTCCCTGCCCATACCGCATGTCATGTGGTAAAATGTTTACAAGGACATTCAGGACCAGTCAAAGTTTGACTGGTCCTGAATTTGAAAGTAAACAAAAGAAAGTTAAGTTGATTGAAACTTCTCATAGTTTTCTTTCTTTCTTTCTTTCTTTCTTTCTTTCTTTCTTTCTTTCTTTCTTTCTTTCTTTCTTTCTTTCTTCATCTACTCTGTGATCATGACCCCATCAAAAATAAAATACGAATGAACAATAATTGAATATTTGTATGAGGAGGTTCAGATCATCTATCTATTTTCTTCCACTTATCATTTTCAGGGTTACAGGGGACAGGTCTCCAGCCTGTCTTGGGGCTAACAGAGAGACAGACAACCATTCACACTCACATTCACACCTATGGGCAATCACCAATGAACCTAACCCCTGCATGTCTTTGGACTGTGGGAGGAAACCAGAGTACCAGTAGAAAACCCACGCAAACACGGGGAGAACATGCAAACTCTACACAGAAAGGTCCCAGTGGAGTTGAGCCCACTATCTTCTTGCTGTGAGGCAACAGTGAGGTCCTGATCCTTACCTGCATATCAGTCTTCATTCAGTGTTACCACCGCAGTGTTGCATATTCTGCCACCTTTATTCTTCTCATTTTAGAATAAACTCTTAATATTTTTGCACCTTACTGATACTGCACAAGACCACACTTATCTAAATTAATAATTGCTCTGATGAACCTGACAGACTGTTTATGCTTAAACTTGATTCTCTCTGCAGACGAGGCTCCCTCCAGCCAGCATATGCATTCAATTTATAAAATGGAGGAATGCACTATTTTTTTTGGCTGGGCCCTGCGACTTCCTAAGCTTCTGCTCAGTGTCTGACAACCTCCAAGCCCAGAAATAATTGTGTAAATAACTCCCATTAAAGCACATCATTTGGTCTTTTGTTTGATTTTGGTACAGATTGAACAAACGACAATATATATATTTGTTGCCTTCAGGCTTTGTGTTTTCCAGATTTCAGTCTAAATGCTGGCTGAAGCGAACTGGCTGAAGGCCACAGCTCCTAGTATTAACATCAATCTTCTTTTCTTGGCAGGTAAATAAAAATAGAGCGTTTTCCAAAATGCCAACCTACTCCTTTAAGGAAACAAGCAGGATGAGATAATAATAATAAGGGGTCAAAGTGTGTCTAGGCTGACTGTACTGCATTAAAATATGTGGATCTGAACTACAGCTCTGTTTGGCACAGTGACAGTGGCAATAAGACACTGGAGGAGGTGGGGGTGGGGTGTCACCTCTTGTGCACATGATCCCTGGCTACGCCCGTGAGACTCGGCAGCAGTCATATCACAGAGATGTGAGCGGGGATGATGAGCGCACAAAGAGAGAAGGGAAGAGAAAGGACAGGGAAGGAGGAGATCTGCCTAAACCCCGCCTCCGGTCTCGGATCCTCTCGCATTCCTTCTTCACAGCCCCTCACGCTGAAGATAGAGAAAGAAAGGGAAGGAGAAACAAGAAGGCCACGAAGAAAAAGAGGGGGAGCAGCGAAACGACCATGGCAATATCCAAAACGTCTCAGCTTGAGATAGAGTCCGATCCCAGCGCACTTCCACCACCGTCGACCCCGGCTCGGAGCATGCAGTCGCACAATAGACAGAGTCCTGATGAATGAGGAGCTTTACCTGGGCCGTGGACAAAATGAGGGTCATCTTCATCCAAAACGCCGGTTTCGTCGCAGCTTTCTCGCCTTTCTCGTGATGTTGGCAGCGTTTAGGACGACAGATGATGTGAACGAGCCAGAGATAACCACAGCTAGATCATGCAAGTAAATTGAGGAGTAAGGGGATCATAACAATTTATTTAGGCTGCTTTTTTTTCTTTTTTAATGGGATAGAGAGCTTGCACATATTTATAGCCAGTACAGCATCTCTGAATCGAAAGTGTGTTCAGCTTCTGGCACGCAGCCTGAAATCTGAATAATATAGGCTATATTTTATTACAATATTGGCACTAGAATGAATTTTTACCCAGTGATAGAGTATGTACCAGGTTCTTAAGGACCGATCCTTTTAGACTTCTGCGCTCCTTTAGTAACCCTTTAGTAGTCCGATTATATAGCGATTATAATATGAATAGGTAGAAGGAGAAATATGTGGTCAAAGCCTATTGATCAGCTGAGACAATCTGGAAATGTTAGTTTCCACGTGTGATAACATGACTGGCGTCATTCCTTGTAATTTATTTATTTATTATTACTATTATTAGGCCTATAAGTATTATATTATCAATTTACTTTTAAGTAGGTAGTTTGAAATATTTAACAGTGGGAAGGCTGTTTAAACACTTCCCTATAGTGAGATGGAAACCGCTTATTTATCATCGTACCGGGGGGCCACTCGTCCCGAGGCCCAGAAAGCCCAAAGCTCAGCGGGCAAGCAGGCGGGGGGTGAGCCCTCCGCTGCACCTCCAGCTTCAACTCCACCTGCCGGCATCTCACCTGAAGAGACCCCGGCAAGTGGTGATGGACGGAGAAACTCGGGCGTGAAGAAACACCATCACAAGCATAACCTGAAGCATCGCTACGAGCTGCTAGAGACGCTGGGAAGAGGCACCTATGGCAAAGTCAAGAAGGCCATTGAGCGGCACTCCGGCAGAGAGGTGAGCCACTTAAACAGGCAGCTGGAGACAGCTGCCACGATGCTTTAGTAAATCCAGACGCTTGTAATTCATTACAGTATACTACAAACAACACGGCTCCTAAATTAAGTGGTTTGTTGATCTCATAGGCGTGTGCGTGTCCTACCCCCACTGGGAATTCCCCCATGCTCTAAAAGGCCAGTGCGGCCAGGGAGTTGCGCTGCACACGCCTTGTTCTATGCGAGGCCGCACGACCGGATGCTGGAGTGCAATTCCGGCTACCGACAGACTGATGGGACTTGTGTGACCCCACAAGCATAATGAAAGTTTCCCAGATGTTGCCGGCTCATTCATATTTTGCAAAGGTTTCATGCGCTTTAGAGATTCCATGATTTAATACCTTTTTGGAGGCGCGGAATCAACCCCCAGATTATCTGTGTTGCAGTTGAGATAATCTAAATTTATAAAGTAGTAGGCTGATTAAAAACAAAACAAACAACCAAAAAATAAACATGCGCACCAGTGCAGTCCTGCTTAGGAGAGCTGGGCTGTTTGGACTCCAAATGCTGATCTGATTTTGTTCTCCCCTGTTTATTTAAGTCTGCATGAAACTATGGCTCGCCTTATTGTTTCATCTCTTTGCACAGTCCTGTAGAGTTTTCCCTTTCCAGTTTTGTTTCTATTTTAATGTGTGAGGTTTTTCTGCATGGGTCCGTCTGCCACTTTGTGTATTTGTCACAGTACAAGCCACCATCTGCTGTTATGTCCTTGCAGACAGGCCGATCTCTCCAGATATTTCCACATGTGGCAAAATATGACCCGCGTGCCCATTCTGGCAGGGCACGAGGAACTTTCCATGAAATTTAGTACAGGCCAACAAAGTCCCCCAGCGGTTTCACAGCTCCTGGCAAATGCACGTTTAATAGGGGAGGGGGGCAAAACCTCTGGGAGGACATTCCATTTTTGACCTGTCCCACTTGCCAACTTCTCCTTTCTTCAGTTTGTTTTTCATCATTATTGCCATGGTAGCAGCTCTAATATGAATCAATGTATTATCACTAGCATCATAAAACTACACAAATTATACTACCTGGACAGGTCGAAGTGTATTTTATGATTGTTGACGTTGGCTGTCTTGGAAGGCTTTTGTTAATAAATTGACAGTATTTGTCACGTAGTTTGTAGGTTTATAATGTTTCTGTAACTAAGCCATAAAGCATTTCAAAAATGTACCACTTGTTAGTTAGAAAATAAATAAATAAACCCACAAATACTTATGTGTAAGTCAAAACACTGTGGCCTAATGGCTCTACTTCTCCTACTATCTACAGCACTGCTCTGAGCATAGCGTTAAAACTTCAAATAGAAAAGTATTAAACCTTGTGAAGTCCTTGGAGAAGCAAAGCCTGTGCACGCAGAATACCAACAGAGCCTGACTGCTGGCCATCTCACAGCTTATGTACATATGTCACTACATCTCTAGAGTTTACTTGACCTCTGATCCAGGGGAAGTCCCTTGTGTCCATTTGGCAGATAGAGCAGTGTCGGTGAAACCGTTATTTAATCATCTCAGCTTCCTGAACCTTTCCCTGGCTTGTTCCACAGACCCAATGAGAAGAACAAAGTGGAGAGATAGGCTGATGAAGCTCTGTGTGTGTGTGTGTGTTTTTATGCACATGCATGGAACTAAACAAGGACACTAGAGTAATATAGATTAAATATTGTCAGCGAAAATAGAACTGAGTGGCTGTTTTTGTCTGGAAGGCCATTTGTTGTACAGCTTGCACACAGTGAAAAAAAACCCTACCATTAAGTGAAGTGCAGTAGATCACAGAGAACACAGTGTGGCTATGGGGCGTGTGCACAACCCACGTGTTTGTGTGTGCGTGTAAACGGTAGAAAGAGACCTGTGGCTTTGTATTAAATGTCTGCATTAGGTATTATATGACATCTGTGAAAAGGTTACGGTGACAACCAGGCTTATAATGGACACTGACACATGAAAGGCCATCCACAGCAGGAAATTAGATTGAGAAGGTAATGTTAATATCCTGTATGGAGGATCCATCACAGACAGGGGGGTGAGGAGGTAGCACAGAGATACAGGGAAGCTCACCACCATAACAAGAGAGAAACAACCTCAGTTAAAAGGGAGGCATATTAATATGTGCTTAAAGCACCAGATTACATCATTCCCCAACAATGGATTCAATGGGGAGGTACGCAAGAGGGAAAAACACTGGCATTCCTCTGTTATACTCTATGTGGTACAGCTGATGAGGCGTTGTGATTCCTGGCTGTGTTTGAGAATCTACTTATCTAAAAAAGTGACAGGCCTCTTTCTCCCACTCACTCTCCCTCTCTCTCCCTCCTCCTGTGTCTGACTCAGACACACAGTCAACACCACAGATGATCATGATCTTTAGACAACGCAGGGACGAGTGAGCTTGTGATGAATACTTCATCTATTTTAATGGCCTGAGAAAGCGCAGTACGATGTCAGGCTCCACTGAAGCGAAACATGGACTTTCACTTCAAACGAGCTCTTTTGAGAACAAAGTCTGGAGAGGTGGGGGGGTGGGGGGTGGGGGGGCAGACAAGGCCACCCCATACCTGGCAGGGACCAACGTGGGCAGCAGTGCGGTGCCTGTTTACTGTGAGTGACAGTAATAGGGGATCCACTTAAGAGCAAGCATAGCTGCGTCAGCCAGCCCGGCCAGCTGGCAAGTGGCTGATCTGCGGTCCTGTTTAATGATCCACATCAGGGTCAGGGCAAGGGAACATGAGGAGATACATGAGAGATACCTGGCTTTGTCTCAAGCCCAATATGGGAGAACTGTCTCATCCAGTGATTTATCATGTACTGTAGAATTAAGTTAATGGCTGTTAAATATTGATTACTGTCTTTTTGTGTAACATTTGTAGGTAATTTTTCAGTCGATGCCTTAATTTTAAAACATCCTCAATTATTTCCTACAACGAGTCAAAAAGGCAAATTACATTCAGCTTCACTGCTAAACAGCAAAGTCAAGTGTTACTCACGTTTTGGGGATCAGCAGTAAAATCCTGATGATTTTGATGAGGTAAAGGAAAACATCAGTGTTAAGACACAAACAACTTTTACCAATTATGAACACAGCATGTGAACCCCCTGGACCCTGGCTTGTTTATTATGGTATCATTTCTTTAAATTCTATGTAATCAAGGCATGCTCTGGAAGGCAGCTATTCCGGTTTGGGGTTATTTTTATTGATGTACACGGTAATTAGCTTGGCACTCGCTACTGCCTGTGGTTTTTGCTGAATGGAATAAAGCTGGGCTCCACAGAATTCTGCAGTTTAGTTGAGAGGACAAAAGTTTAAACTAACATAATTCAGAATGAAACGATTCTTTACAGGCCTGATCAAAGAAAACCCAGCACTCAATCCGGATTGTTTAGGCTACAAGAGTGATGTGCTAGACCGTGTGTTCTCGACTGGTTTATTTGGAGAAGACTGCTAACATCTCATTTATGGAGTACATAGGTTAGTGGTTTGAATGCATCCTGTTGCGGCTGACTCTTAACTCGGCAGCTTTGTCGTGACAGTGAAAATCATCAAATCAAGTGTCATTGTTGACTGTTGAATTTCTTTTAACAGGCCCATTTGGCAGGGCAAGAAGACTGAATCATTTCCTCGACCCACTGCTCGTTCTCCTGATACCTCCATAAAACTCTCAGCACGCCATCTTTTCAGGCATTTTCAAATGTGGGCCATTAGCTGTGTTTGAGTAGAATAACTAAACATAAGAGGCTAGGGTAGTGGTTAGGATCTTGTCAGGGACTTTTTAACAGGGGATGAAATTTGCTTTGCAAGTTAATATTGACAGCCTGATTTACGGAGGACCACTCTAACCTCCAGCTCTCTCTTTCTTCCTCTAGAAATCGGTGCTCACTTAACACCTTGCTCACTGCTTTTTCAAAATAATTGGTGGATGACATTGTTGATCTGCCACCACTTTGGGAGGGACTGTAATGTCTCAGCATTTTTAGTAGGTTGCAGCTAAACCCAACCATTACCTTATTGCCAAATTCCTGCAAACCTAATGACATCTCCATCAGCCAAAGCTGCACTGTGTGTGCAATGCAAATACACAGATGTTAGCCTGCTAACACAGTGAAGTAGGGTAGTGACCATGGCTACTTAAATTACACCATATAATTATATCAGCATAGTTTTATTAGCATGAAGACTCTAGCATTTAGCACAAAGCACTACTATTTGCTTGTGTGGCTGTAGAATCTGAGCCTGGCTCCGAAACTGTTCCCTATTTCCAAGATAGTGCACCACATTGAGTAAGCTATTGAGTGGCCATTATGTACTGATGAGGGAATGAGTGAGGCAGGGGAGTGATTTTTGGACACAGCTGATTAGTTAACAACAGCTGCTCCCAGGGAAATCTTTGCTATGGAAACTGCCATGTTCCACTGTGTGAATTTGCCCTCTGATGCATCTCTTAAGAAAGACTCGAGCTGCTGATCAGATCTCTGTCTGTAAAAATTACTGATTGAATGTCAAAAGAAGCCACAATTTTGGAACCGTGTTTCAGATTGCAATATGTTGACCTCAAAAAAGCTTGGAAAGGTCAAAGGTTATTAACAGTCTTTATGGGTTGAGAGGGGAGGTTTGTTTGTTTTGGGTTTTTTGTAATGAAATCAAGCAGTGTATGCAGACTTAGATCACATGATGATGAGATGTACAATTTAAAGTTCACTGATAACAAAATGCACGCGCCATGAATCTGTTGGACTTTAATCTTATTTCAGTGACTTTTTGTTGCCATTTGCCTGTCCAAATTGAATCAACCTATTTATCCAATCAATTTTCTTGGGAAAAAAAAAATCTGCTTTAAACTGTTACATGTGGCACAATCAGATATATCTTACTTTGAAATCTACATTTATTTTTGAGCAAAATGTTTTTTGTCCTCTGTTTCCAGGTGGCTATCAAGTCCATCCGGAAGGAGAAGATTAAGGATGAGCAGGACATGGTACACATTCGCCGAGAGATTGAAATCATGTCATCCCTCCGCCACCCCCACATCATCTCTATATATGAAGGTGAGGGTCTGTGAATGTGCATGTCCACAAATGCACGCACACCCACGACAAATCGTAGACATTTAATTCATTTGAACACACAAACAAAAACACACATGTCCAGAATTCTTCCCTCCTTCAGCTCATTTAGCACTCGTGGCCAAGCTGTAGGACTGTCATGTTATGACATGCAGATGTCATAATAAGTCCTGGACTACAACTCTGGGATGTTATTAATCTTCTCCGTCTGGCTGCCTGGTCTAGTAAAAGTCTGGATGACTTTGACAATTTGCATCTGGATTCCTCTCTTTGTGTCTGCATGTGTGTGTATATATGTGTGTGTAGCGCATGCACATTTGTGAAAGTTTGTGTTTATAAGAGGGGTGATATTCTAAGGGATTGCCTCTCCCACATCTGAGAGGTCACATCCCCTTGTCTTCTCTGGTCTTGATCTCAGTGCCAGACATCTGCTGATACTTAGAGACAACAGCAGCTGGGAACCAGACTATACTTGTGCATGTGTGTGTGTCTGCACATATGTGTCCGTACAAATCCTAGTATATTTATCTCAGTGTATGAACCTCTGTGCGTGGCTGTGTCTGTGCGTGTAGCTGGGGAGACTCTGGATTGGCCTCAGTCACCCGGGCTTGCTCCCCGTCTGACTCCAGTCCAGTGCTATGCAGCGGGAGGAAAGACCATAAGCCTTCCCTTGGAGCAATATCAACATATGTCTACCCCAGGAAGCAACTCTCTAAATATCAAAGACTTCAAGTCAGACTTAGACAACATATTTATTGTTTTGGGCCTCCTTTTTTGATGAGTCCTCTTGATTGACCTTTACCTCACTGGAAGAAAACAGATCAGAATTAATGTTGAGTGTAAAGGTTGAACAACTCCCACTTAATTTTCCCAACATACTGCTTACAATTAATCATCTGTTAATATATAATATGGGCCTGCTTTCTGGCTCTTACGGTCACAAGGCACTGCTGTTTGAGTTTGGTTTTTTTTCTTCCATGTGATTTGTGACTCGTGACTATTTTTATTCCTGTGTCAACTTAGCAACAGTTTCAATGCCATTTTCAGGTTAGATGCCCTAGCACAATGGCTGCAGGTTGTGTGCCACTTCCCTAACTGGCTTAGCCACTGACCTTTGTACAGTTTCAAAGTCCTTAGGTCATTATCAGCAATGTGTATATGCACCACACATAACTATTTGTCATGGGAACGTGCCAGTAGTCAGTTGGAGGGCTGAATTACAGCTGAGTTTTATGGGTTTTGTGAGAGAATAATTAAAGAACAACCAGCTTTATAAACTCAGACTAGCCTGTATGGTGTTCCTATGCGTGCTGCCTTTCTTTAAAAGCAGTCAATTCTACCAACAAACTTAACCAGACTCATTGCTCTCGCTCTTTGGTGTTTCTCCTCAAACCCAGCGTTTACTGTTGTGGCCTGGCCTCCGCCCAGCCTTGCTTTAGAGATGTATAGGAGGCCCAGAGATTTGTGTATCCGGCAACACCCTCTTCAACAGCCCCTGCTAACTGCCTTGTGTGAAGCAAAGCTGAACCAGATGTGTGCGTAAAGATTGATTTTTACCACTCCCTCACATTCTGCATCCATCAGCATGCTGCGTGGGGACATTTAAAGTGGTTTTTGCTCTTTGCTCCTCAGGCAAAGCTATGCAGTGCCCTCCCTTAAAATGAAATAGTCAACCCCACAAAATGCTGGAACTGCACAAACTGATATAGCCAAAATAAAAAAAAAGTTTAGATCGTCTAATAATCATCTTATTTGCCTTCTTACAACAAAATAAAAAAATTATCACTGTCCTCGCTACTGTACAGAAAGTATAAAGCTAAAGCCAGGACCTTGTCAATTTTGTTACCTTGTCAGGAGTTTACTTTTTTAACTCTGCTTCAAGATTTTAGTGCTAAGCTAAGTGGCTGCTGGCTATAACTTAAAATTCAGCTGTGATAGTGGTATTAAAGTTATAAGCTAAATTATGGCAAGAAAGCAAATTAAATCTCTAATATCCAGTAAATAACTAGAGATAGTGAGCACATTAAAATTTGCTTGTTTAGTCCTTGCTTTTGAATTATTCCTTCACTCCTCTATGTGACTCTTTGGCCCCCATGCAAGTTTTCAACAGCAGTCTATCATCAGTGCAGGCACTAGGACAATGGGTGCTAATTAGTCAGATGTGAGGGCCTGACCTGTGAACAAAGCCCAATGAGTGACAGCGAGGCTTTAGTGGTGGCTGGCGTGCCCAACGGGCTGTAACAAACCCAAGTTATGTAAGCCAGGTAATTACTTCACTGCAAGTGCTCAAAGGTAAATGGGAGTGCAAGCTGAGAATTGGCTCTCCCAGTCTAACCCCATCAAGGTTCACTGTGAATGTCACCCCAGGTCACCACTCTGTCAACCAATCAGAGAGCTGGATCTGCTTTGCCCTCCCAAGTGCTTGGCTTACATCCCGTCTGTTATTTCCCAAGCTGCCAGACAGTCACAATCAGGGAGCATTACCATCACTCAGCAACTGTGTGTTTTTGTAGAGGATTATATCTTTAAAAGGACCCCAGGAGAGGAGGGGTGGGATGCTGAGGAAAGTAGTGTGACAGACTATGAAGGTGCTCACTCAAGAGTACAGAAAAGCGGAGGCCCCCACCCCGGTGACCCTGCTGTGTGGGAAAATCAACACACACAATATGTAGCAACATGACTGGTTTCCTAGTCTTTTTTTCTCTCTTCTCCTCTCTCTACCTAACCACTGTCGTACCCTTCACGCCAAGACATATGTTGCCAGTCTGAAATTATACAGTGGATGGCTAAAAACTGACACAGAATGATATGTCTGGTGAACTGCATTTGAGTGGTAATGCATTACGGAAATACAAAAAAAAAGAAAAAATAGCATCCCTTCAAAAATCAGCACATGTGTAACAAGTCACCAGTTTCATTCAGGTGATACCCTAAAAAGCTTTAAACCTTTTAATTTTGCTGTCATGAAACAGCTGCGTGGCAGACAGGATTTGGACCCAAATGCAGAACACGGGGGGCAGGGAATAAACTCAAAAACTGCTTTAATGCTGGACAAAATACAAAACAAAGGCTGGCCAGGAACGAGGAATCCAAAAACTAGGGAAATACAGAGCAGGGACACACAAAGGTAAGGAAATACAATAACTCAAGGAATGCATGTCTTTTGTCCTGTCTCTCTCCCCTTAGCCCAACTGGTCATGGCAGATGACTGCCCCTCCCTGAGCCTGGTTCTGCTGGAGGTTTCTTCCTGTTAAAAGGGAGTTTTTCCTTCCCACCGTCGCCAAGTGCTTGCTCATAGGGGGTCGTTTTGACTGTTAGGTTTTCTCTGTGTTATTGTAAGGTCTTTACCCAAAATACAAAGCGCCTTGAGGCGACTGTTTGTTGTGATTTGGTGCTATATAAATAAAATTGAATTGAAAAAATGAATTGAATTGAATGAACTACAATTGCAAATTACAGAACCAGGACTGAGAATAGAATCATGATAAGAAAGTGAGCTAGAATACCAAACTCAAAATGGCCAGAACTAAGAACAAACTAAGTAGAGAAATAGAAAGGTGAAGAATCTAAACTACCAGCAAACAGAAGGTATTTAACAATAACAGAACTTGAAAGACCAAAAACCACAAAACACTGGGCAAAGAACCAGGACCTTTACAGTTGCTTCCAATTTTAAAAACTGCTTTTAAGCTTACTCATCCATTTCATTCCTATCCTAATTCTTGATTTTGCTTTGGCCGTATAAAGTTCAAAGTTTATCTGTTAAGTGTAAAAAAGCAAGCAAACTGTCTGCTTCACACGAGTAGACACAAAAGATAGAAGAAATGTTTAAACAATTACAGCTTGGTTTTTATGATTTACGTATGAAGCAGTTTAATTACATTGTCAAAATAAAAGAGGAAGTTCTTTGTTATGTTGAGTCATGATTCACTAATGAATGAAGCAGTACATAGAGTAGTTAATTACGTGCCCCACATATCGTTGTTAGAAATATCGGAGTGTGTTGTGAAAAGTGGCAGAACCTCCATCTGTGAAGGTAAGTCTTTCTCCTCACTCTGGTTCTTGCTCTTCTTCTTCTTCTTTATTGTTTTCATTGCTCTTCACTTGCTCTGCTCTCGGAGGAGCGGGCTTGATTGAGTTAACGGCCCCTCCCTGCAGTGCTGTGAAGGAGCCAGGCAAACGAGGTGGGGTCTGGGTGATGTAACCCTGGGAGAAATGCAGGGATGCAACGTGCTTCTTTGGAATTTGGATTCCTGATTCCCTCCAAAAACCAAAAGGGGGGTAAACTGGTTTATTCTGCCTTTTACATAAAAGTGCCCATTAATATTTTTAACAAGTTAAAATGAACACGGACAGACTTAAGAGGTTGTTCTCTGATCCCTGTATGTTTTCTGAAAGTTGATGGTAATGGACTGCACTTGTTTTCTTATCATTTCTCAGTGTTTGAGAACAAGGACAAGATTGTGATTGTGATGGAGTACGCCAGCAAGGGCGAGCTGTATGACTACATTAGTGAACGTCGGCGCCTGAGCGAGCGAGAGACGCGACGCTTCTTCAGACAGATAGTCTCCGCCGTGCACCACTGTCACAAGGTGAGAAAACCCATCCATACCTTATGTGGAGAAAAACACACACATATTCAGTTTGTGTGCAGTGCTCTTTGTGTCTCCTACACACTATCAAGACTTTGTTTTCAGTGCTCACAATCAAACATATAGTTAGTTAATCTGCCAGCCCTACACAGTGTGCTTTTCTTGGCGCACTGGTGTTAGGGAGTCATCTGTTTCTGAGTGAAGATAGAATGCAGGCCAGTTTAATTCAGGCTTATGCTCCGATTACAGAGCAGTGCAACAAACAGGCCCTTTATTAAATCTATGCTCAATACTTGCTGCACACACAGACCGATGTCCTGAGATACCCCCCGAGTCATTCTCCAGAGATTAACCCTCTTTTCCACACCTCACTTACCCTGCATGGGCTCTCCTCTTGTCACACTTTTCCCAGCTGCAGATAGGGATGATGTCATAGTCTTCAGATAGGGGAGTCCCAGACTATTCTCTATAAACACTTACTTTTTAAAATGGTTTGCACTCATGGTCAGTCTATAAATAATGACCACTGGACAAAACAGGAAGTCCTGGAATGAATGTCAATCATCCATTACCTGTATGTCTGCCGGCTTCAATGGAAGCCACAAAACACCGGTCTTTTCCCCCAGAGGCTAAGTTATCAGACGGTAGATGATGGGTTCCCAGATTGGTCCCAGACAGCCATGAATGATGAATCATTACCACCAAGTGCAACCCCTTGCTGGGTGGGGTGGTGTGAGTCACCGGCACAACAAGCAAGCAACCACTTCTTCCTTGTATTCACCAATCAGAGTCATGTGAAAATGAGAACTGTGTTAGACAGTAACCAACAGGAGATGCAACGCTGAGCTGCGCAAACAGGCAGTGGGTGACAGATGAAGTCACTCCTCCACATCTGAGCTGGGTTCTGTCTGTCTGCAAACCACATGTTAATTCCTAGATTTTTTTTTTTTAATCCATGCATTAACAGCATAGTTGCTGTTTTATCCCATGATGCTCTGAGAACATAATTCATACTGGGTGGTAATTACAGGCTCATGTTTATGTCACACATTTGAGTTGATTTAAAAGAAAGTCACAGCAGATGCTTCAAGATCTTCGAGGGGACAAGGCCAATTAAAAAGTACTGAACCAACAGGCTGCTTTGATTTCCTCTGAGAGCTACAAGCTATCTTTGTCAGAGTAAATAATTCTGAAAGACAATGGACTGTTTCTTACTCGGACCTCTCTTTCATGAATAATGAATTAATGGATACATCAATCAGTTTCTTTCTTCTCGCTCACTTTCAGAATGGAGTAGTGCACAGGGATCTGAAACTGGAAAATGTGCTACTGGATGAAAACTGTAATATTAAGGTAAGTTTGCTTCTTGGTCGGTGATGTGTTGACCTCAAATGATCTCTGTGTGAGGGATTGTCAATCACAAGACCTGAAATTCAAACCTAGCCTCGTGTTCACAGATTGCTGACTTTGGGCTGTCCAACCTCTACCATAAAGACAAGCTGCTGCAAACCTTCTGTGGCAGCCCACTCTATGCTTCACCAGAGATCGTCAATGGGAGACCATACCGCGGCCCAGAGGTGAGGCTCAATGAATCAAACAATGGCACACACTGTAACCCCAAGTCTTTGTGTCTAAATTCAATAATTTATTGCCCTCCCTAAAAACTGAGTTGGGAATGAACCATCAGTTATTATGAACATCACGTAGTCCATATACAATTGGTGGGAACACTTTCTTTTCAGGCCCTTTAATGGGATTAGTAACTAGTCCAAGGGAGGTCTCTCTCTCTTGTGGGTCAGCATCCCTCCCCTGTCCTCCCTTTCCTACAATATTCGAGTCCTTTGAAGTGAGAAACTGGGGGATAGTTTTGCTCACTTTGTCATCAGCTTAACTGGACTGGAATGAGCTCCCCAGCCTCAAAGAGCAATCACTGTCTAAACAAATAGTTTTGGTGAAAGAAATAGTGAAAATGTCTCCCCAAAGCCACTTATCTGGCAAGTCCAGAGTCACTCTGAAGGGCGTTGTCTCTGCAATTCCATCAGATGTATAAAACAAAGCAACAAAGGGGGAAAAAATGTTGCATTTTTAGATTTTGAAGTCAAACCGTTCAATTTAGTGTGATTCACTATAATTTACTCGAGAGTGCTAAAAAACTACAGCAGTCTGATTGCAATCGAAATTACAGAACCACGGCTGGGGTGAGGCCGCAAATTACAGCAAGCGCAGGCAACAAAAATAGAGCACAACAATAGTGAGTGGCCTGTCTCGCCCTCGGGAATGGACCAATGGCAACATAAGAGTGAAACATTCTTGATTGTGGTCCAGAGTCTTAGAGGAAGTACAACAACTTCTTTACTGGTCCTATCTCATTTCCTCTTCAGAGAATATTTCTCAAAACTTTAGCTACCCTCATCAAAAACACAGCGCATCTTATCCTCCCCTGACTACAGTTGACACACTTATTTTGTTCCATTCTCTTTGTTTCTCTCTCTCTCACTCACACAGACACACTGACAGGTCAACTGCATGTCTCTAGCGACTGTCAGGAGCTCAGCATATCAAAATTGCTATCTGCTGGTCTCATTATACTCTTCCGCTCCCACCACTCTGCACCTCCTTGTGCCCCAAACACAAAGTCTTATGTAACATCTTAGAAAGCCACATTGCGTTACAGAGAAAGTGCTTGCATCTGCCTGAGAGAGCAGCAGAGAGTGGGGCAAGGTATATGTGTAAACAAGCGATAACTCATCAAAATACATTTGTCATCATATCTTTGTGAGAATCTACATCATACCAAATGTCATACAAGAAAATATTGCTTGTTAGTGCCAGAATAAACTCAAAAGTGTCAAAAATTGGCAGAACTGAGCTCATTCCACAGCATTAATTTTAATGCCATGAATCACTAATCACTGTTTTCCGCAGGTGGACAGCTGGGCCCTTGGGGTGCTGCTGTATACCCTGGTCTATGGAACCATGCCGTTTGATGGGGGAGACCACAAGAACCTCATTCGCCAGATTAGCAATGGCGAGTACAAAGAGCCCACTCAGTCCTCAGGTACTGCTGGAACCTCTGCTTCAGCTGGCATTCCTTTTGGTTTTTGTCATACTAGAAAACACCTGATTTCAGTGTGTTGTGTAAAACAATAGCACAAACTGTAATTGGCAAATCTACTTCAGCTGTGTTGCAGATAGAAACCATGAGGGCTGTTTTCTCATAAATTCCAGAAAATATGAAAGTCTTTAAGATGTTTGCTCATACTCTGTTCAGTGAAACACGGATCAAGGAGCTCTAAATGTTCTCCTGTACTGAATGCAAATTGCATTATATGTGATAAACAGTGCCACTTTTGTCCAGAATCTCATCTCACCTAAGCAACAATCCACTGCACTTGTGCTTTATTTGCTTCAGGCAATAAATTATACTGGACACTCTACAATGGAAATATAGGATTTCCTGTGCTGGAAAATACGAAAAATAGTTTCACAGAAAAATAATCAGGAAAAATGTGTAGTGATTTATGTTTATGGTATAGGCGTAGTGCCACTGAAGTTGTTTTTAGTCTCATGTGGTGCGTTCTGTGTTAAACTCACTCCACAGCTCCACTTAGGACTGCAATGGCATATGATTTTAGTATTTCTATGTCAAATAATGTGCAGCATGAAGCATTTAACAGATTTCTGTTTGCTCTTAGATGCCCGTGGACTGATCCGCTGGATGCTGATGGTGAATCCTGAGCGCCGAGCTACAGTGGAGGACATTGCCAATCATTGGTGGGTAAACTGGGGCTGGAAGAACAGCGTGTGTGACTGCGAGACCCAGCGCGACCATGGCGGCTCACCCATGCTGGCCCGTTTCATCGACTGGCAGAACCGCACTGAGCCACGTGGTTCTGGAGCCAAAGCTGCGGCCATGCCCCAGCTGCTGCGCCAGAGGCCCAAGAAGTCAAAGAAGGAGAATGTTGAGGCAGGACAGACCCATGGTGGAGGGGAGGACAAGCCAGGTCTAAAGAGACCCAAGGGTATCCTGAAGACCAGGGTTACTGAAGAGCAGCAATCTGCAAGTCTCGAAGGGGTGGAGCTGGGTCAGGCAGTACTGCCTCAACAAACTGAAGGTGGAGAGGAGGAATCCAGCCCAGACCGAGAGGAAGAGGAGCCAACCATGGGAGTCTCACCAGCTAAAATGGTGCCATCTCTGCCCAAAAAAGGCATCTTGAAGAACAACCAACAACGTGAATCAGGGTACTACTCTTCCCCAGAGCGCAGTGAGTCCTCTGAGCTTTTAGGGGGTGCCAGTATGTCTCTGGTAGCCACCTCCCCTCCCAAGAGAGTGATGGGGAGAAAGGGTATTTTGAAGCGAAATGGCAAATACTCCACCTACAGCGGACCTCCTTCATCAGCAACGGTGGCCGGAGTTCTTGGTGAGCCTTCTCCATCAACCGACTCTGGTTTGTCCCGCAGTCAGAGTCGTCCCTCCAGTATAGTGGGGGAGGACAGCTCTGTCCTGTCCCTGTCACCCAGCTCCCTCAGTGGGGCTGAGTGGCATCCTTCCACTCCCCACCTCTGCCCAAACATCAGGGCTTGTGTCTCAGCTGAAAACCTGTTGCAGCTTGCCAACTTTAAAGGCTTCCAGGCAGCCCCACCACTCCAGGGACACAAATTCAGCCGTGGCCCCAAAACAAAAGGCTCCCCAGGGGACAATGGCAGCTTCTCCTTGTTGGGGGACCTGGAGGACATGACTCAGGTGTACCAGCAAGCCCTGGACATCAGCAGCAACCTCAACTAATAGATAGGTGGGAGACAGAGAAGAAGAGGGATTTTAACGTGACTGTATTTGTGTGTGTGTGTGTGTGTGTGGTGTGTGTGTGCGTGCGTGCGTGTGTGTGTGTGTGTGTGTGTGTGTGTGTGTGTGTGTGTGTGTGCGCGTGTGTGTGTGTGTGTGTGTGTGTGTGTGTGTGTGTGTGTGTGTGTGTAGATGTGTATGCGTGACATTAACGACCAGTGTGTTACTGGGATACACCTTTTAGAGGTTGTGGTTTTACAAATGGAGTTGAAATCTTGATGGAAAAGAAATGTCACTACACTCATACACATGCACACACGTAGGTGCACTTCTCTGGCTAGAGAAAATTTAGTTAAGGTTTTCTGCACAGGAGAAAGATGGAGCTGGCATGAGAGAATGCCACCCAGTCTGCTCTCTTGGCCCGCCCATAGACTTTGCTGTGTTCAACATGTTTACATATTCAGCAAGAAGGCAAGTTAGAATCACAAATGCAGCAATCAGAAACTGGTTGGCTCTGCTTAGACATCACCCATTTCATATATGAGTTTACAACGGCACCTTAAAACTCAAATGGAGCACATGCTTTTGTGATCTTTACTTCCTTTAAAAAGAAACAAACCAGGGTCTTGTTCCAAAAAAAAAAAAAAGTTAGCATTGCTGATTATTTATTAATATTTTGTAGCTTTAGTTTTAAGTGCAAAACTGGTGGGTGCTGGCTATTACTGGAAGAGCCCAAAGCTTCTTGTCTCCAACTGTTTTTGTGGAACTGACATATATAATTATGTTACTCAGTGATGAGAAACATCTATATACCCCAATATATAACTATGTCTGTGTATGTAAAACATGCAGGCAAATATACCTTCATAAAAGCATATGTCCTATATATATTTATGATACTAGGGAATATGTAGGAAGTGCCTTTTTGATTCATAATACAAATTATGTATGTCATTTCCTTAAAGTTGAGGGAAAAGCCAGGCCAACCTGTCACCAGTTGTGCTTTTTATTGTGTTTTTTGTGAATGTGGAGAGACCCAGGGCCTTAAGAGCACAGCTGACTAACTACTTATTATGGGGTTCAAAGGTCAGTCCTCCCCCCATTCCTTCCACACATAAGTGAAATTACACACAGATATACCAGTATCTACAGGCAGAAAAAAAAAGAAAAAAATCCTCTTTGTTCTTTGTCAGTGTCCACAGTTTGGTTTGTTAGCAGTTTAGGCTTGGTTGAACACACACTTGCTGGCAACACAAGAGGTCTGGAGGGGCTCACCTAGTGGGACATCTAGTGAAGGGAGATAGCGCAGACACCATCTCACAGTCCTGGAATGTGCCTGGCTTAGCCCTGGTTCTTTCACATTTTTGGGCCTACCTGACAAACGTGAGAGATGCTTTTCTTTCTTTCTTTTTTCTTTTTTTTTTCTACTAAAGAAATGTTGGGTGTTTTCCATTATCAGGCTAGTTAATATTTTACCCCAAGCTCTTCAAAAGAGCTGAGTAAGGTGGTTTGTTTTAGCTTGCTGATGACACAGCAAATTCTTCAGATGAAGCCTAGAGACGTGCTGGTGCTAGAGATCTGTATCAGCCACAGCCCGAGTCAGCACAGGTGGGATCTGCGGTCAGTGCTCAGCCTTCCAGCTGTGTATACTAGTTCATTATGTCAACCAAGCACAATTAGCCAGCTATTGTTTTCATTCGAGCGTGAGAGGGAGGCAGTGCATAGAGATTTATAGCTAGAGGGAGAAGAAAGGTGTGTGAAAGCGTGATGCATAGAGAAGCGGTGAGATTAGAGCAGACTTTCCTGTAAAACACAGAGAAGGTTAAGGTGGTAGAATTATTTCTTTGAAGGATTCGTAATGTAGACTAGTGAAAGTAAAGAAAGTGAGTAGAAAGAGCAGAGGGAAAGTTTTTGTTTTATACCAAAGATGTAATGAAACTGAGATGATTTGGGGGAATGGGTGAGTCAGGGACTTCTGAGCGCCCTTGTGTTTTTCTTAGGAATCTCCCCATGGTGTATGAAATCATCCTCACATTGGCTTTACCTTACATTTGTTTTATTTTTCTTCTTTTATTTTCTAACCGAGATGCTGGAGGCTGTTGATATAGCTTGTCTTGAGGGTCAGTGTGTGATCCCAGTCTTCTGTATGGCCTTAGAAATGTGTTACACTTTTCAACAGCAGCAAAAGAAATCGGAGAACAGTGACTGACATCATCCAATATGTTAAATGATGTGAGTGGAAAAGCATGCCATAGAGGACCCCAAGGAAAAAGATCAACTATTGAATGTTTTCAGTGGTCTGCTTGTGTGAAGAAAAGGTCCTGGGTACTGATTCAAATGAAAGACCCACTGCGTATTATATTGCATTTTATTGCCTTTTGTATTGCATTATATTGTCAACTGGATTTACAGTGAGAAAATTATACTATGTTAGTATTTTGTTTTATTATGCTTCTGTTTTTGATTTTCCAAAATATAAGAAACGTTTTATTGCTTTATGTTATGGCAGAAAAAAAAAACCAAGTACTTCCTTCCTTGAAGTGTCAGAATTTCTGTCCCAAAAATGGTCAAATCTGGTGTGAAATCGGTGTAATCACGTTTCCCCCTGTTCTGTATACCTGCAGGTCAGACGGTCCAAAATCAAAAAGAAAGCAAAGGTTGAAAATGAAAGTGTTTGCTGAACAAGAGCAAAAGGCATTTGTACTAATAGCTGACTGCAAGAAACTTTTAGTGTCACATCTACTAAAGCGGGGGAGGCCAAATATGCTGGAACAAAACCAAGAGAAAAAGGAAATAAAGCAATGGAAAGAATCTGGTGATAAAACTTTAGCTCTGCCAAACTGGAAATAACTGGTGCATATCTGTTAGTTAGCAGAAAGTCTAATCATAGGAAAACTTGACTGGATATTGTTATGACAGTAATAATAAATTAGTATTTTTTATGTTATTTAAGCGTTATTTTGGTTACAGCTTTTTACTATCGCGGGATATTGCCAAATTTTTTTTTGTTTTATTTGTTTTTATCTGTGGGTGATCCTGGACTGCCAAGGTATATTAAGTTGCGTGCCTTTGGTATCTTTCATGAACTTTTTTTTTTTTTGATAATAAAAATGATTATCAATGTGTGTGTGTGTTTTTTTTATACTTGTATTTATTGATCAAGCCATTCAAAATTGTTATCAAAGTACCCCATGTTCACGCTGGCCTGCTTAGGATGTTGGTGTTTTGTGTTCAGGAAGTACTGTGCACAGATATGTTGTTGCTTCTTTAAAATAGAGCAGTATCATCTCATCGTGAAGGAAGTGGTCAAGCATCTGAGGAGTGACAAATTGATAAAAGTTCCTGAATTTCTGTAAAATGTCTTAATTTGTCAACTTGGGTCAACACGATGCCCCTGTAGTACTGTATCAACTCAAATAAATGGATCTTTGAAATTAATATGTCTTTGCAGAGTTTTTTTTTCTTTTCATTGTCTTTTTATTCTAGAGCTATGTAGGTCATGTTGTTGTTTAACATTAAAATTATATAGGAGGCATTTAAGAAAAAATGTAATTACATGTAATTATTATATTATACCTTCTTTTTTTGCAAATTACTTCTGTTTTTGTCCAGTGGTTGAGCTGGATATCTAGATGGAGTTTGTCTTCTTTCAGTAGGACACATGTTAATTAAACTGGAGAGATGGCCCACTTTCTTTTCCTTATTAAGAACATGTGACCCAAAAACCTTCACCAGTGGACTAAGAATGCCAGCGGTGGTGCTCTGTTTTCATCATTAACTTAAAGTGAATTCATTTGAATTCATGGGGTCAAATCATTTGGGGTCAGAATGCTAAAAGTGTACTCGTTTTGACACAGTTTGAAAGATTTTGTCAAAGCTTCCTGACCTTTTTTTTTTTTTTAGAGTAGCCGGCCAGCCTGTCAGAAGCCGAGCCAATGAGAATGGGCCAGTTAGGGCACTAAAATCAGCCAGTGTTTCCACACAAGCTTGGCTGCTGTTGTTAAATTAACTCAGTGGCTGTTAAAGCGATACCCCACCCAAAATCTGTTTTTCAAGCATTTAAAAGTCGCTCCCAGTGGGCTTCAGTGGTGGTTGTAAAATAGAACAGTGGTTCTAGTCAACTTGAATTTACAACGAATTCCAATAGTAACCATTTTTTTTTTACAGTGGAAACAGAAATCACAGCAGCCACAGGAAGATCACGCAAATAAGGCTGTCTCGCCCATTAGTGGTTGTGCACATGGCTTTATCCACACTGCAGCACACGCACCCTGCTTTTCTGGATTGTGTTTTGATAATCAATAATTTAAGTGCTAAAATATCACCCAAAATTTATTGGGCTGTTTGTTTTACTTTCTGGTCAGGTGATGTAATCGTGAAGTAACGATTAAGTATGCTGCTTCACTACTACAACACAAAAGCAGTAACGTTAAAGTAATGTTGGAGGAATCAGTGAATAGTTAATCAGACTGACTCCAAAAGAAAGTGAGAATTTTTATACATTTTTGGAGAGTTACAAACAAATTAATTAGTTATTGGTTCACTAATGTAGTATCTCGTAGTTGGTTCTGTAGTAACTAATCTTTATCTACTATGTAGTACTGGATCAAATGCTTAGTTAGGTACAAATGAGCTACTCATAACTACTGGGTTGTCCTTGATGCTTCCTCACTTGTTTTGTTTTTTTGTCTGTCAGTGTATTATAAGTAGTGCTCTTTTATTGCTGTTAAGTCTCTCAGGTCTTTGCTTTCCATTATGGTTTCTTATTATAAAAGAGATAGTACTTCTAGTCCTGTGTGATTGATTTGTTTTATGGAAGAACAAGACAGGTGATAATTGTACAAACTCAAGTGTGAGCTAAAGCCACGTGGCCTCTTGTTTTTGCCAGCTGTACACTGATAGATTTTGATTCCAGCAAAGAAAAGTTTCAGGTGATTTGGGTTGACACTACTTGAGGTACACAGGTTACCATTCACTGTCCATCATAGTCACAACCAAAATGAGTTTCATGCTGTATCTGCAGCATGCCTTTCTTTCTTTACCATCTGTTCTCTGGTACTACACTGCAGATACCATCCAATGCTGTCATACTCCATCATAAATTACTAGATAACAAAGACTAGAAATGTACTTTATTGGCTTTTAATGACTGTAAAACATGATTTTATATTTTTATTTTAAACATTGTTTATATCTGTGTCCCAAATTTAATCCAGAAAGATGAAAAATACACTGAGATATGAATTTTTAAATTTTGGCAATGATGATTACCATGACCTTTGACCTTGAAAAATGAAATCACATGTTTATTGGTTAGCAATGAATATTTCCACAAAGTTTCATCAATTTTGGTTCAAAGCATTTTGAGATAGCACAAATTTGTGAATATTGTCCCTATCTAATAATGGGAAAGAATCCTTTTCAAAATTCAGCACCAAAATTTTAATCATCTCTATCTTGTACATCTTGTACCACCCCCAACAACTCCAGAATTTTTTTTTTAAATTGAAATCCATTCATAATTGTTTGAGTTATCCTGCTAACAGACTACTAAGTACACTTAAACATCTAAAATATTGAATTAGTATTTCAGTGAGGTCATAAAATTGATCAAAATCACGTGTAAAGTTGTAGCTTGAAAAGCTCTATAAATAAATTCTTGCTAGATCATTATATAATGTTACACAAATCTGTGGGAACTTCCAGTGTACAATTGAATACTATTGCCCTATGTTATTTGCAAAACAAATACCAAAAGTGTGGCTTACTAGACACAGTTCAATTAAATTTTATTTATATAGCACTAAATCACAACAAACAGTCGCCTCAAGGTGTTTTGTATTGTGGGTAAAGACCCTACAATAACCCAGAGAAAATCCAACAGTCAAAACAACCTCCTGTGAGCAAGCACTTGGCGACAGTGGGAAGGAAAAACTCCCTTTTAACAGGAAGAAACCTCCAGCAGAACCAGGCTCAGGGAGGAGCAGTCCTCTGCCATGACCGGTTGGGCTAAGGGGAGAGAGACAGGACAAAAGACATGCTGTGGAAGAGAGGTAGAGATAAATAATAATGATTAAATACAGAGTGAAGTATAAACAAGTAAATAATTACAGCACTTTCAGAAAGACTCCTACTGTAATAAAACTTATTCCCCACTGCTGTGTAATCCATTAAAGTAAATGTAAATGTTACTAAGAAATGATCAGACAGGAGGGGGCTTTCAGGGAATACTGTTAGGTCTTCATTTTCTATGCCATATGTCAGGACAAGATCCAGAGAATGATTAAAGTGGTGGGTGGGCTCCTTTACATTTTGAGAGAAGCCAATTGAATCTAATAATAGATTAAATGCAGTGTTGAGGCTGTCATTTTCAGCATCCACATGGATGTTAAAATCACCCACTATAATTATTTTATCTGAACTGAGCACTAAATCAGATAAAAAGTCTGAGAAATCAGACAGAAACTCTGAGTAAGGACCAGGTGGATGATAGATAATAACAAATAAAACAGGTTTTTGAATTTTCCAGTTAGGGTGGGCAAGACTAAGAGTCAGGGTTTCAAAAGAATTAAAACTCTGTCTGGGTCTTTGATTAATTACTAAACTGGAATGGAAGATTGCGGCTACTCCTCCACCTCGACCTGTGCTTCGAGCACACTGGGCATGTCTAAAAATGGACTTATCATCACTTGCATTAGTTTCAGGTAAACAGGGCATGGGATCAAATACAGTGCCAATATTTTTCATGCCAAAATTTCCCTAATTTCTAGAAATCCAGCACAAATAACACCTACTGTATGTAAAACATTTAGCACAGCTTTTCAACCATATAGTGAGTTTCATGAACTTACTATTGTTAGTTTGAATGTTATGGCCATAGGTGTGGGAGTAGGTATGGGTACAAAACCCAATTTCCCCAATTGCATGAGAATACTAAAGTCTGAACTGCTCTGGGCTACTGTTGATTGGTCAGATGCAACAATGTCACTATCTGTGATGTAGCCCCACCTCTTTGATTGATTGGGAGAAATCCACAAGGTTCTACATCCTCACAGAGAGGCATGGGGAGGCTAGTTTTGATGCCCATTATGGTTCCTTGGCCTATAAAAGGCTAATAACCTAAAAGGTATAAATGTAACTTCTGTTTTCTGCATTTGGAAACTGACAGTCAAAATAGCACTGGGCAACATGGAGTACACACAGTTTATGTCTGGCCTGGGGAAGAAACAAGAGTGTCTGTTTTTAGGACTTGGAGACTCAGTTGATTGTCAAGGGAGAACATTGCTGCTGCTTGGCTGATTTGTTACACATTTTGCAAGGGGGAGTGCAGGTAGTTGGAAACTCTGCAGTTCTTTCATGGGTTTGGTAATGATGAGTAGGACTGTACCCTTAGGTTGTACTGACCAGACACGAGCTGCAGGCACTGGAAGATGAAAAAGAAAAAACTTCTACAGCACAGGATTTAGACTTCCTCACACACACACACACACACACACACACACACACACACACACACACACACACACATACACACACACACACACACACACACACACACACACACACACACACACATCGAAACTGTTGTCCTACATCTGAAATTGGCTTTGTAAGCAAGTCTGAGCTATAAAAGCAGCAGTTAAACCTTCTATTTATAATATGTGTTTTTTTCATGTTGACAGTAAACTTCAGAAAATTACTTCAATCATTCTCTAAGGTCATTGTTTCTTTTGGGAAGCTTTCTCAGAAGGAGCAAGCTAATTGTTTTTGGAACAACCACAGACCTGTTTTTCTTTTTTCTTTTTCTTTTTTTTTTTTTTAATTTTAATGTAAATTCCAGTTGTCTAAGTCAAAGGCTGTGCAGTACAATAGGCTGAACAATAATGGAGCAATAATGCAACAATTTGAGTCCTTACAGTCATATACAAAGACTGCGCAATGAAAAAAAAAAACAGTAAACTTTTGAAACCTTAACAGCTGCACCCCTGATATTGATATGATCTGAATTTCAAAAGGATTTTTTTGTCTTCAGAAAAATTTCTGGTTCACTTTTTGACCCCTAAATAAAGTCCAGCTGCTAGACCCTTTGAACTATTCCCTCCTTTACCCTCCTCCCTTCATCTCTAGAAGGTGAGCATGTTTGCCCCAGGAGGGGGTGTGAGGCTTTCTTGGTGGAGAAGGCATACCCAATTACACTTTCCAAAGCACCACGCAGACCCCTCCCCAAACCCCATCTGGTCTTTCAGCAAGACCCCAATTTTTTGCCTAGCAGATATGGAAGTCTGCATAATGTTGGAGGATATAAGCTATTCTCCACTCCTAGCCTGAAGCAGTGATTTGAAAAGATTCCTTTCCCTTTGCAGCCCCCTCGAGCTGCAACGGATAAAAGCCGTCACACGCAGAGGGATTTGAGACATGAAAGCTGGAGAATTTACATGCACTCCAAATCATTTTACAACTCCTTTTGTCTCTAGAATAAATTGCTTTATATGAAGTAGGGGGATATTCTGCAAATTGAGCAAAAAGCAGCAAAGGATTTGGCAAGGTCAGTGCTGTATTGGCGCATCTGATTGCTGTTGCAGGCAGGATGTTCAACAGTGAAGGTCTAGGGTGGCTGTTGTAAACTGAGCTGCCCCTTTCATTGCAGGAAAAATAAACAGAGGGCTGGGCCTGAAGAAAGTCCTGAGTACAGTGGAGCATGTGTTCCCTCAGTTAGCTGACACATTGTTTTAGAAATAACAGTCCGAGAGGCCGCTTTCCACGCTTTATCGAAACCTCATACACACAAATGCCCGAGCGCACTCACATGTGCACATTTTTATAAGCCGAGGTTCATTCTTTCTCAGTCTTTCGGAAAGGTTCCTAACTCACATCTCTGCAGGACGCCTTTTCCTCTGCTCCGCTGTGATAACATTGTGACTGGATATGGAATGGAATAAACCACCCTCCTTTCCTGTTCGGCTTCCACTCCTCTATCACTCATCCTCCATCCAGTGGCCCCCTCCACTAAACCCGCTCTCCATCCCTCTCCTGTCCAGATGGCTATTTTTAGCTGCAGTTCTATTCTGGAATTTGTTGCTGACTGGCTGCTGCTGGGTGTCTGGGCGGCGATCTCTTCAGGAATGTCTGGCCCACTCTCAAACCACTCCACAGTCCCAGCACAGGGTGGATGGCTCAGGGCTCCGATTACAACTTTGAGCCCACTGTAGCTGGAGCTCATTCTTTCTCCAGCAGCAACTCAAAGCTGAAGCAAGAAGAGCAAATTTCTCAGCCTTTTAACACAAAAGTTTAAATTTGCCTTTGTAAATAATATATAATATAAAGTGTGTAATATACAAGCTTTGAAGGGAGGAGAACTTTACTCATCTTAGCTTAACACAAGGCCTGGAAACATGAGGGAGACCAGTCGCTTGAACAACACAGTATAACTGGAAGTTTAAGTTGTATAAAATCTTGAGTGTAAATGTGACATGTAATTATGATTCATCTGTTATTTCATGGCCACTACTCGACCTGTCATTTTTAGACTCAGGTGCTGGTGAGTGGATTTGATCCCAGCTGGCTGTTTCCCCCATTTTTCCTCATGGGCTATGCTAAATGGCTACTGGTTTTAGCCTCACAGACATAGACAGCCATAAAAGTAACATCAATTTTCTTAACCAGAACTCACAATTCAGCTTATCTTCCAAAAATCCTGAACTAATCCTTTAAAGTACAGGTTAGGGTTGGAGGTAGGCATGTCATAGTCATAGTTAAAGTTTGATTAAGTCTCCAGGAAATGAATAATAGTCAATCCAGTTGCCTTTCTTACAGTTTTTGTGTGCTCGTGTATACTTGCTTGTGCGTGTGGTCCGTGAAAAGAAAATAAGCAGCACTAATGGGAAGTTTTTCCTGTCTTGGATCAGGCTTAAGGGGTTTCAAAGCAAAATTGTTTGCAGTGAAAAGAATGCTGTCCAAGCCCACCTGTTGCTCATGATTGCAGAGATCCGCTTGAGCCAGGCCTCGTCGAGAGGCTTGCTGCAGTATGCCGCTCAGTGACATAAATGAACTGGGCTAACCTATTTATTTCAAAACATTACCTAAGCACAGACAATAAACTATAATGTAATATGTTCATTATATGCATTCCTGAGCTGCTGGGCTCTGGAAGAGATTCACTCAGCAGTGCTGCATGAGCTTCTTTATCACACAAACATTCAGAAATGACAGGGTTATTTAGAACAATGTTGCTACTTGCCATTCCAGTAAATCATTGCTCTGTAGATGCAGTCCCCCAGGCCACAGACTGAAGGGTGTATTTCACATACATTATATTTAATGAAATAAACCCTGCCCTTTAAAAGGACAGTGAGACTTCTTCCAGTTAGGGAATGGGTTTCCTCAGGCCAAAAAGATTAGGGCATGAATGGGAGGGTGTGAAAATAACTCAATGGGATGCATCCAAATCTAAAATGCATTAGTGCACTCTTTGTTTCTTTAGAAACCGAGATGAGGAAATGCCTCTATGGAATGTAATGTTTTGATTGTAATTCAGTGAACTCCACATAGCGCCAATCCTCAAGCTGCTGCTAAAAATTCCCATCACAAAACATCTTGCTCTTGTTAGTATTAGGATGTACATAATCAAGTATGGAAAAGTGAACAGTCAGCAGTGTGAGCAAGGACGTAGCTAATTGGTCCTGGCTCTTAATAAGAGGATGTGGGTTCAGCTCCAGTATGGTCAAGCTGAATCTAGGCTGTGCAGAGGGAAGAATGGAGACTGAGAGGAAGCCTGTCAGGCGCCGTGGCCAAGCCGTCCAACTAACTGGCCGGTCAGGTAATTAAAGGACTCTGTATGAGAGCTGTGTCTCTCCAGGGTGTGAAAGGCCAAGGCAATGTCTGAGCAGCCAAGTCCCGCCTGGCTGCTCCAGGACTGAATACCATGGCCGCAGGGTTTTAGCGCTGCTGGTTTTAGCCCATCTTTCAATTTGGCTTTTGTTTCAGAGACTTTCTTCTACCAACCCCCACCCGAATCAAATTCACCCGTAGCTTTAAGTAGAAATACAGCAGAAAGAGCTGGATGGATGGATGTATCCCCCAGCTGGCTTACATTCCTCTGGTTTCCACTTGTGTCTGCTTCTCCTTCTTTATGGGTCAGTGTTTCTGTGATTAAACTTTCTCTTTCCCCTCCCTCAGTTTTTCGTCTCTTTCCATTCATAGTTGTTTCCCCTCTGCCATTTTTGACCTACCCATTTTTTTTATGTGAATTTAAATGCCCCCAAAAATTTACCAAGGAAACTCCCGTACAGTTTTGTCCCGCTGCTGCTTCACCAGCAAAAGCAATGTTTTATTCAATAAATATGTCAATTTGAAAGTCCCGTATTTCAAGTACAACATGTTCTCACCATTGCCTCCCTTTAGCTCTTCACAGGGCTTTATCACCTCTGCCAGTCACCTGTCTATCCTCAAACTAACTTCACAGTGACTGATAGGAGCACGGGTGTGGATTCCATGTCTTGCTTTCTCTTCCTCCACTGCTCTCCAGAAATGCCTGTTTCACACGGAGTGGGGTGAATGGGGGGGGGGGGCTTGATAAGACTCCAGATTTTGAAGATTTCACAGGTACAGTATGTCCTTTAAATGTGTTTGCAAAAGACAAACATATGCACCCAGACACTGGTGATACGCATGACCAAAGCAACCCTTTAACCTAAAATGAGATTTCAGTTGAAAAAAAAATGTCACTCTCATTTAGCCTTTATTGGAAAGTAAGAAATTCACCTAGAGTCAAGTTTCAGCCGCTTGTTCGGAGCTGAACACACAGTCCATTATGGTTCTTTGCTCACCGCATCTACAGCACATATGACCATATATCAGCAGAATTACCATGTTTATTTGACCTCTCTGAACCTTCGGCACATTCAGGTAACTTGGTAGTAAAACCCTATCTCCCTGTCTATATTAATCCTTGTCAGGGTGGTCCATCTACTGTTGTCTCCCTTTAAAAGGAGGGGTGGGGGGAACTTCCCAGGAGTATGTGTGGCCTGACATTCACTATCCCGTTACAGCCCACCTAAGACACAACCATGCACATAAAACAACATGAGACAAAAGGTAATGAAGTGCTAACCACTGAGGTAATCGCTCTCGGAGAGGGGACCCTTTCCCCTTTTCCGTCTCATCCTTACACTCTTCATTCTTCCATTCCATCCCTCCTTCCTCACATGCTTTTACAACAGCATGTGACTGACAAGTGATTCCACTAGATAAATGAAAATGTGTTTGTGTCTCAAGCATGCTTGTGGGGTTGAAGACAACTATGAGGAGATCTCGTGGCTCTTCTCATGATGAGGGGATTAAAAGCAGCCACAGGATAAATGCCTCTTGACTTGATATAAGAACAGAACAGCATACACAGACATTAAGACCTATATTTCCTTCCAAGATGAGGGTTGAGCAGGAGTTCTTTTCAGTGGGGTTGAATTTCAAATAAAAGCAACTTCTTTGCGACTACAGGTGAGTCCCACTTGATTCTCATTTATAGTGACATTTTGGATGGGAGCTTTGTGCGTTTTCTCCCAGGCAAAGATATAAATCTCCCTTTGGCAGCTGCGGTTTGTTAGAGTGGGGGTTGGCTGTTGGGATGTCATGTCTTAACATGGTAAATAGGCTGGTGAGCTAGTGAGATTCCCTTTATGAGTGATGCCCATCTGGGCCATTTTTCAGTATGTGTGAGCATGTGTATGGTTTCCCGTTTTTCTTTCCACCATCCCCCCACCCCCACCCCTTTTTCTTCCACCCAAACAGCAATGAAATGTAGAATGAAAACAAATGAAAAGATAGTGCTTTGAAAATGGATCCATCCCAGCAGCTCTCCACCACCTCCCACCTTAATTCTGACCCCCTCCTACATCCACTTGTGCAGGCTTGATGAAAGAGTATACTTTTCTTCATCGCACGCAACTGAGGGTGGGAGGGTTGAGGTAAAATGTAAAAAAAAAAAAAAAAAAAAATGTGAGGGAGGGGAAAAGGAGTGATGAAGACAAGAGAAAATGAGAAAGTCATGTTTAAAAGAATATCCATTTGCAGCGGATGATGACGAAAAAACGTAGAATAGCTTGTCATCATTAAGCTAAAATGAACTGAGACACTATACAAACATATATATAAAAATAATAATGCCTTATAGTGCTTTTCATGGTACTCAAAGATACTTTACAATTCCATGCATTCACACCTCAATCATACTTGCTGGTGCTAAGCTACTAATGCAGCCACAACTGCCCTGGGGCAGTCTGACAGAAGTGTGGCTGCCAATTCACACCTAAGGCCCGTCCAACCACCACCAAACACATTCACATTTAGGCAATGTGGGTTAAGTGCCTTTCCCAGGGACATGACAGTATGTGCTCAGACGGGTACGCGAACCAGCAATCCTCCAGTTACAAGGTGAGCACCTACCCACTGCACCACTGCCAGCCGAAAATATATAGGAGAAATATATAAATATAGGAGAAGAGGGGAAAAAGAGACAAGTGAGGGTTCTTGTCTCTTGTAGATGAGGAATACAAGGAGGTTTAAAATGGCTAAACAATGGTATATAGGTGGAGGAGCTTTGAAGGGCACGCCTGTGGTTTACAGTGCAGTGGTCACAGAGGGAGGGGATATTTCTTCAAGAAATGCCATACACACATGGGAATATGTATATTTTACTTTATTCAAATCTTTTTTTCACATGTTTTTTAAATATAAGACTGACTTTCATTTGTAGCTCTCCTAACAAACATTTATTCTATGATTATCAGGCAGCTGATTGAACTTGTTCCTCTGACCACTCAAACCATTTACAGAGAAAATCAGTACCTGACAACATCAAAGAAAGTGACACACACAAGCCTCCTGCACTCCTTCTCAATAGATAAATCTTTCATACACTAATGACAAACTATAGTGGTGAGCAATGCACTGAATGGGGTGGGAAAGATTAGTGAGCTGACAGACATTCCTCCGAGGTGATGCTGAGGCACTATCGCAAAATATGCTCATTGTGACGTTACAAACCAAAATAATGAACCTCCTGGACAACATGATAGCTGATATGTTTGTACAATGGTGCTTCTCGACTGGCTGACCCAGAGGTCACAATCATAACTTCTGAGGTGGAAATTCCTTAGGCTTGGTTCAAGGAGAGCGTTACAAAGGTGAGAGGGGAACCAGGATGCCTTTGTTGCCAGACTTCGGAAGCAAAATGCAAGCCAAATGACTGGTTCCCGGGCCTGCTGACCACAAAGGCACATTCCAGACATTCTGCCCTCAGACAGTGAAGTCTTGGTGTGTTTACAGAGGGCAGATGGCCTCCTTACAACCTGTGTGGCAGGAGGGGTGTCAGAAAGCAAGCAGATGATCTTTTGATTTCACTGCTTGTTTTCCCCACTTCCAGACTTGCTGTGGTTTGAACTCTGGTGAATCACTCTGTATGAGTCCCTGTAAAGCTCATCCATCTAAAAGCTGCCAGAAGTTTGATGTTGGACCAGGAAAATTAACTTTATACCCTCCAGGCATTGCAGCCAGCTTGTAGTTTCAAGGTCAGGTCATCTGAACATAGAACAGAGCTCAAATTTACGTGTCAGGGAAAAAAACACTGACCCTGGGTAACGAGAATCTGACAAAGGCTTTGTTGAAGCAAATTACTAATAGTATCTACCGTAGTTTGCAAGCAAAGCAGCATTAATCAGTATTTGAAGAAGTGACAAAGTGACAAACCCACAATCAATCATTGCCAGAGTCCTTAGGAACAACACTTGTGCCCAGTGCAGTGTTTCTATATTAAAAAGCCAATAAATTACATAGCCAATGTGGTCCAAAGATAAATATAGCAATAGATTAGCTTGTTTGCAATAATGCAGCCAACTCCTTAATTGACTCTTGCCTTTCGAGCATTAGAGCTCTCATGTATTCTCTCCGTCAAACTAAATGGAATTCATTTAAAAGCCATCAGGTTCAGGGCAAATATTTTCAAAATACATAAAACAGTTATCTACATTGTTAGGCTTAGCTGAAGTGCATTTACAATACTTCTTTGCAATGCAACTTTTCTGTTGTTTTAGTGATTATTTGAATACAAAAAACTTCTAACAGGGAGCTTGAAAGCATGTCAAGTGTGGTTTTACAAAGTAGCGTCACATTTAGTAACAGTAATGGGTTGTTTGTAAATGTTCATCTCTTTGTCTGTGTGCAGCATTGCAAATCTGCCAGTTCAATTCCCTTGAATTTTTCTCAAAGGGTCAACACTTAAAGGGCTCTGATTGAGGTCTACCAGGTGTCCATACAGTATTTAGACATGGTATTTTCCTTCATCTAATTCACATCCTCAAATGGCTCTTTTATCTGGAATTTTCTCTCAATAAAGCAGCTGCATAAACAGGAAAAGCAATTTCTGTTTGCATGCAACCCTGCAAGCGCCAAGGCTTCCTTCGGCACAGTTGGCTCTCAGCGAAATGTCAACGACAGTTTAGAGTTTCATTCCTGATCTAGTTTCCCTCCTGCAGAGAGAAGCGTTTCATTATGGGAATTGTTATAGGAAGACAATCTTTCTCTAATTAACCTCCACCGTCTGTGGATGGAGATAGCAGCTTTGTGCAGCACGTGTGACAAAAATGAAAGCTTTATATGCCCAGTATCAACACAGGAATCACTGGAGGGCTTTTTGCACTGAGCCTTCTGCATTGAGAGACTACACGAGGTTTCATCTCACTGGCGGTGTGTTTAACTTCCTTTCCCGCACACATGATTTGTCTTTCAGTCAGGCTTGACCATGGGTAAAGCAGAGAAGGCTGAAGGGGTTAAATGGGAGGCGACTTCGACCCACATAAACAAGCACCCTCATTCATGGCCTCTGTTACTCCCTCATTGCTTAAGTCTGACTCACAAATATCCAAACACTAGTGAATCCCCCCCCCCATTCCTCTTTCAAACCCCATCACCACTACCAGACTCTTCTTCTCCTCCCACACAACTCCAGAAAAGCTCCCTTTGGTTTAAAAAAGAGAAAAGAAAAACAGCATTCATATACCATACACTTCATACACACAGCATCCCACAGCACATACAGTGTGCGTGAGCATAGATGCATACTTTATACACACATGTATGCAAGCTCACACTCAGTATTTCCTTTACACACACAAACACCCCGAGAGAGGGAGAGGAGGTCAACATAACTCTTCTCTCAAGAATGCAGAAGAAGTTTATGTTGCCATTGGAAAGGGAGCGAGGCATCTTGTGTGAAAGCTCAGATGAGCAATTATCCTTTTCAGCACACAGACAAGAAAGGGCCCTTTTTCTGGGAACGTGCCTCCCACCGTTATTTCTCCTTGCAGCCACAGGAGCACAGCAACACTTGAACTAAATGGGCAAATGTCGATCTGTCACTCGGCAGGAATGTGTTATTTTTACCGTGACTATTTTTACCTCCACTTATTTCCATGGCGCCAAGTAATAACATTTTTTTTGGAAACATAAAAACGCAACCCGTAAAGGTTCTTGAGGTGCTGGTTTTTCTGTTGCACTTTGCATCTATGTTACACGGCCATTATGCAGTATATTGCAGTATATTGTGTATATTGAGTTCTCAATTATGAGCACTTGTGCTTGTTTGGTTTGTGGGCCCAGCTTACTAAGATGTGGTGACACAACTTAAAGTAATGGCATTGTAAAGATAGAGCAAAGAAGATATTACAAGCCATTCAGATAGGAAAAAATGCACAAGTTAAACAAGGATCACCGAGCATTAATTAATGACAGTCTAGCTTTGTCTGAAGAAGTGCACACAACTTTATGACTGTGGGTTTTGAGGTTGTATAAAGCAAACTTCTGCACTGTTCCCAATTACTCTTATAGGGACTTTTATGAAGAGTAGAAATAAACATTCAGGGCTGTAATCTTTAAAAAAAACCGAAGGCTCCACACCCAAAAATACACTCATACATGTCGCCGATCCGTCCTGTTCTTCTGCTGATAGAGAGTGTTTACAACTGAATTCCCAAAGTTGATCAGTAATTCCTGTCCTGCCAACATTTGAGGCAGTCTGTTTATGTAATCCATGACTGTGAAAGGGTGGCTTCTACGGCACATTTTCCTTCACAATCTCTGTTTATATCTCCTCTCTCCCTATGTGTGCGTTAATGTGTTTATCCTGTATGATACTCAGTCTTCCTGTCCTCTGCCAAAGATTAATTGGATTGTTTTCTGGCATCCCCACTCACAGTGTGAATAAATGACAAGCATGCAAGTGTTTACACTTCATTTCTCCAGCTGGCAGCATGAAACTGAAAAGTTCATGTTTTGCTTTGCCTTCACAATCCTTACAAAGACAATAAGGGAACAGGAGTGTAGTGTCTAAGAAATGGCACATACATGAGAAAATGAAGCCATTTCCTTTCACTACACCATAGGTTTGTGTTGGGTTTCTGCATAGATAAAAATCATGTGGGTTATTTGTGAATATGTCTGCACAAAAATGTTTTTTAAAAATCCCTGCAACTTTTTACTGACATGAAAAGAATGAAGAGAAATTCTGAATCAGCGGTTTAGCCAGCAGCTTAGTATGTAGGCTCCTGTTGCAAAAAGCATATTCCTTTGAAAGTTGGTATGCTAAAATTTAAATAGTTAATAATTCATGCATATACATTTTTTTTAAAATAAAAATGTTTTACAAATCTTAGAATATAATCTCTGTGATCCCAAATAGGGGGGTTGTGATCCTGGCCATGGATATTTATCTTTTTGTTTATTTTGTGTAAGATGCACTGCCCTTTTCTTCTGACCTTTCCTTATCTCTGACCACGCTGGTTGGCGAAGCAGATACAGCCTTGTGTAGGAAAAAAAAACAAAAAACAAACCCATCCAGACAGGACGGGGACCTTTATTTATATTGCAGATAAGAATTGTGGGTAGTAGTGGGAGCAAGGTGTGCCTGTATGTAGGATTGTTTTGGGGAAGCTTCTGGGATGTCTGTGATAAGAACTAAATGTGTGAGGGAAGCAGCTCTAATAAACCTATACTGTCCTCCAAGGTACTCTTGGGTCATCAAGCATTAAACTACACAACTATAAGTGAGTCTTACAGAGAGAGGCAGCAAAACAGGTGACACTATAAAACCACAGAGGCAACGCCACAGTACACATCAATAAACTTAGTATTGAGCTACTTTCAGTTGCTCCCTTATTCACAAGGGGGTGACCACAGCGGGTAACTCCACATGTTTGATTTGGCAAAATTTCACACCAGACGCACTTGCTGACACAACTCCAAAGGGATTTGTGTCTCCCTGAGGAGAGTGATCCAGGAATCTTTTGCTCATTAGGGAAATGTGTGAACAACTACATTGAACCTATTTCATATACAAGGTCTTGAATAATCAGGCCCCATCTTATCTCAAAGACCTCATAGTCCCATATCACCCAAATAGAGCACTTTGCTCTCAGACTGCTGGCTTACTTGTGGTTCTTAGGATAGTTAAAAGTAGAATGGGAGGCAGAGCCTTCAGCTTTCAGGCCCCTCTTCTGTGGAACCAGCTCCCAGCTTGGATTCTGGAGACAGACACCCTCTCTATTTTTAAGATTAGGCTTAAAACTTTCCTTTTTGATCAAGCTGATAGTTAGGGCTGGATCAGGTGACCCTGAACCACCCCTTAGTTATGCTACTATAGGCCTAGGCTGCTGAGGGGGGTCCCATAATGCACTGTTTCTTTTGATTCACCTTATTTACTTGTTTATACTTCAATCTGTATTTAATCATTAGTTATTATTAATCTCTGGCTCTCTTCCACAGCATGTCTTTTGTCCTATCTCTCTCCCCTCAGCCCAAGTGGTCACCACAGATGGTTGCCCCTCCCTGAGCCTGGTTCTGCCAGAGGTTTCTTCCTGTTAAAAGGGAGTTCTTCCTTCCCACTGTCGCCAAGAGCTTGCTCATAGGGGGTCATTTTGACTGTTGGGTTTTCTCTGTATTATTGTAGGGTCTTTACCCACAATAAAAAAGCACCTTGAGGCGATTGTTTGCTGTGATTTAGTGCTATATAAATAAAATTGAATTGAATTGAATTGAATTGACTTTACATTAAGTTAGACTGAACCCCACAGCTGTACATTGGTTGAAAGGGACTACCCTTCATTGCCAGATGTGTCCATATAAAGAGATTTTAAAATATCTTTGATTAAGGTCAGTATACTTTTTTGTACTTCACAGCTGCAGGTGACATTTCAGCCATGTCCATATTTGCATTGAAACTGCAATGATTTCAATAGTTATACACTTTGTGAGCTCAGACACAGTTTGCATGAGGAAAACAAAACAAAACAAAACAAAACAAAACAAAACAAAGCAAAGCAAAGCAAAGCAAAGCAAAACAAAACAAAACAAAACAAAACAAAACAAAGCAAAACAAAACAAAACAAAACAAAACAAAACAAAACAAAACAAAACAAAACAAAACAAAACAAAACAGGCATTGTGTTGCAGTTCCATTGTGCCACAATGATTTGGTTTTGGCCAGGTCCATAAAACTCAGCAAAGCTCTCTTTGAACTTTCCTATTCTAATCTCTGCTGTATGAAACCACCATGACACCATCATGATGTCACCCATTGCTTAGTGAGGTTCCATGCTTAAGGCTGAAGCGGCCTGTTCTAGTGATGACCTTCTTTGTGTTTTCAAAGCAGACGTGACAAGTGAGAGAACTGTAGGGACACTACACGCCCATAGGAACTTGTCAATCAATCACACAGTATGCCAGCTTTGTCAAATTTTTGACTGTAATGGAACCATAATTTACCGCACAAACATCATGTTGTATTTAATATTTGTGTTTTCTAACACGTGATTAAGACCAAAAACCCATAAGAAAAGTATTAACGTGAAGTCATGGGTCAAGAAAGGTGAAACATTATTTTCCCATAGACTTCAATACAACTGCACTTCTTTTTGAGAAAGTTTGTAGGGTTCAGGCAAATTCTCATTGTGTTCACTTTTCAGACCTAGAAGAAACATCCATCTTTTACACACATCTCTGTCTGAGACTTAAATACAGTACTGTCCTTAAATAAAATAGGAGCTAACTGTAATCCCTCAAAGTCCTCATGGATTTGCCTCTTTTGAAAAGTCATAATGTTTAGTCTCACTCACTTCATACCAGAGGTACTGCAGTCACTTGTTTCCTACTTGTGCACTTTCCTACTTGTAAACTCTATTTGTCTCAATATTTAGGTCAAAACTATGAGAGGAAATATGGGAAGCCACCTTTTCTCTAAGCTCCTGATGCACCTAAGTTAATTGATGCTAAAATGTAAAGAAGCAAAGCAAACGTGAATATCTAAGTCTGTGGTAAAAGGCAGTGTAACACTGGATATTTATATATGTAATAGTGCTATATAGAACAAGAACTATATTTTTAGAGCTCACATTTCCAACTCTGCAGTGAAGAGTCAGCTTTTTAGTAGCTATATAAAACTAGCTAAAGTGGAATCAGGAATCTCATGTGAGTGTGAAGCAGTGGTCAAGTCAAAGTCGATCTCATAGAAACTTATGAAATCACCACAAACAGCTTATTCTGTAATTTGAACTCATTAATTGCTACAGTCATGGAAATAATGCAAAAGGAAAGTCAATTTGGAATTTGGTGTACACAAAAACTCCCTGATTCCCCTGAGGTTGCGGTGTAACTGACATACATGTCCCACTTTGAATTGAAGAGTGTGTAGCTGTGGCGTGGCTCAAACCCAAGACTTTCCAGTGATCAGTTTTTAAGAGACTGAAAACAACCAAGTTTTACAAAAACCACCTCTAGCAATATATACAGCTTACTGCACAAGCCTACTGTATGCTGATTAAAACTGACACTCTGCTTCAGACTATTGTAAGCATAAAATGTTCCTTTAATGTGTGCAGAGAGGAGGAATGTGTGTCTGTGCCAGCTGAGGGAGACCCAGAAGTGTAAAGTGTGTTGAGTGAGAATTATAGCCATGTGTGATCACTGTAATTATAAAGTTCAGGACAGCTTGCACTCCATTCATCATCACTTGTAGGTGGCTCGTATCATTCACACTTTGGCTGATTCAGCTGATGAATGTGTGTCAGTGAGGTAAAGTTTGGGCACAGTATTTTATTTTTGTTTTCTTCAGAGTCTAGTCTTTCTTACATGTTTTTTATGCGCACAGTAAGCACCAAGAGTCTGGCAGACAGAACAAACATCTCCAAATCACAGCCCGTGAACTCTGTCGAAACAACCAAGCTGTGAATCATGAGTTATTTTTTTATTTTCATAATTCACACTCACATGAGTACTGGAGCATGCAGGTTTTTGATGTCCTTAAATGAGCCAGCTCCCAATCCGTTCTCAAAAAAAGCCAATATCTGCTCTTTACTGATCCACAACAACATCCTAATGACTGACTCCTGTGATGTTTTTCAACCCCTTCCCATCATTCCTGCTCATATTTATCTCTTAACGCTAAATTGCTGCTGGGAGCGGTGGTAGGCATATCCATCACTAAAATGCATGAAAAGCCAAGATAACTCGATTGACGCGAGATGAAAACAAGGCCTTCCAGCATTCCCAAACACCCCGTGCCAGTCCAGTGGATGTACATTCATCCAACTGGTGATTCATCTGCATGTTGACAGAAAACATGAGCTTGAGAGACACGAGAACACCTGTGAAAGGAAGAGCTGTGGAAAGCCATAGCACGACTATCTTCACAGCACGTTGGTTAACACGAATGCGGTTCGTGTCAACTTTCCCAAAGAGCATGAAAGCATGCGTGTGAGTGTTTGTGCATGTATGTGCGTGTTTTTAGATAGATCGCATTAAAAAAGAGAGAGAAGGAGATAAACGAGCTATAAGGAGAGCAAGACGTCTGCCTATCCTTGCTCATTTTAATCCTGAAAAAAACAAAATGAGTTTCCAGTTTACAATAAGGCTGCTGTTCCCTTCTGCAGGGTAAAACGTTGGCCAGCAGTATTTCATTAACATCAAAAAGATGAATCAGGTGCACTGCATTTTCAACTTGTGTTGCACAACAAATCAGCAATTAGCTCATTCCTGTGCTTTGGCATCATCCTCCTCCTCTCTGGTTTAATTTAACTTACATAAGAGTGTCCCCTTACTGCAGAAGGCCTGCTTTATATGGATGCTTTAGCAATGACTATGTGGGTGAAGCTGACATTGTGAATATTTATACCCTGTTGTGTTTACGTGCTTACAAGTGCGTGATTATGAGAATGCAGCTGTGACTGCTCACTGGATTAAAGGTAGATGAAGGCAAGGCAAATAAACTTTTGCTTAGAAGATAATTGAAGCAGGTTCCACAGTTAAAGGTGTAACAAGTAATATTGGATTGGCTCTTTGCACAGTAAATACTGTGGAGCCTTCAAGGATTTCTATATTCCCAAGCCTCTTGGACCTATAGGATACACTTCAGACATTAATAAGAGATTATTAACCCTCTATGTACATTTAAGTGAAACATTTTAGTCTATTCATGGCAGGGAAAGCACATATGTAACTAATAAATTTAATGATATTTACATTTACAGATGTTAGTAAGCCTTGCTGGTGTGTCAGAATTTAGGTATTTCAGTGGGATACGCCTTCATCTAAACATTTGTCACCCCTATATTTAGTAAATAAGAAGAGCTAATCTAGCTAACATTAGCAAATAGCAGTACCACAGCTCAGTCATGGCCTAGCATCTAATGACCACAGCTTTGTTTTGACTTTTCAACTTCATTGTGAGCACAGTCTCAGTCAGCAGAAAAATGCTTCCAACTATGGAAACACAATATCTAGTGAATGATAGGTGATATGATAGAACAAAACAAAACCCAAATTTTTTTTTAAAAAAATAGGCAGAAATCTGCACTTACATCCACATTTTCCACATTTTCGGGTGTCAATCAACGTTTGGTCACAGCTGCTGGTGTGGCTGGACGCGCCTGGTTTGCGGTGTTAGTGAGACTGTTCTGTCACTCCCATTTGGTTGCTGTTGTGAAGGTGTATAGAAAAGTTGATCTTTTCCTAAATCTACCCAAGTGGTATGCAAAAGGTTGGGCACCCCTGATAATTTTCATGATTTTTCTTTATTCTTTTCACTGGTTGTTCTGGATCAGCAATTTCAGATAAATATGTTATATAGCAGACGAACACAGTGATATTTGAGAAGTGAAATGAAGTTTATAGGATTTACAGAAAGTGTGCAATAATTATTTAAACAAAATTAGGCAGGTGCATAAGTGTGGGCACCCCAACAGAAAAATTACATCAATATTTAGTAGATCCTCCTTTTACAGAAATAACAGCCTCGAAATGCTTCCTATAGCTTCCAGTGAGAGTCTGGATTCTGGTTGAAGGTATTTTGGACCATTCTTCTTTACAAAACATCTCCAGTTCAGTCAGGTTTGATGGTTTCCGAGCATGGACGGCCTGCTTTAAATCACACAACAGATTTTCAATAATATTCAGGTCTGGGGACTGAGATGGCCATTCCAGAACGTTGTACTGGTTCCTCTGCATGAATGCCTTAGTAGATTTTGAGCAGTGTTTAGGGTTGTTGTCTTGGTGAAGTATCCAGCCCCTGGCGCAACTTCAATTTTGTCACTGATTCTTGAACATTGTTCTCAAGAATCTGCTGATACTGACTGGAATCCATGCGACCCTCAACTTTAACAAGATTCTCAGTACCTGCACTGGCCACACAGCCCCACAGCATGATGGAACCACCACCAAATTTTACTGAGGGTAGCAAGTGTTTGTCTTGGAATGCTGTGTTCTTTTTCCACCATGCATACCACCCCTTGTTATCTCCAAATAACTCAGTTTTAGTTTCATCAGTCCACAGCACCTTATTCCAAAATGAAGCTGGCTTGTCCAAATGTGCTTTAGCACACCTCAAGTGATCTGTTTGTGGTGTGTGCGCAGAAAAGGCTTCTTCTGCATTACTCTCCCATACAGCCTCTCCATGTGCAAAGTGTGCTGACTAGTTGAACGATGCACAGTGACACCATCTGCAGCAAGATGATGTTGTAGGTCTTTGGAGCTGCTCTGTGGGTTGACTATGACTGTTCTCACCATCCTTCGCCTCTGCCTATCTGAGATTTTTCTTGGCCTGCCACTTCGGGCCTTAACTAGAACTGTGCCTGTGGTCTTCCATTTCCTCACTATGTTCCTCACAGTGGAAACTGACAGCTGAAATCTCTGAGAGAGCTTTTTGGATCCTTCCCCTAAACCATGATGTTGAACAATCTTTGTTTTCAGGTCATTTGAGAGCTGTTTTGAGGCTCCCATGTTGCCACTCTTCAGAGAAGATGCAAAGAGGAGAAACACTTGCAATTGGCCACCTTAACCCTTTCTCATAATTGGATTCACCTGGTATGGTAGGTCAAGGGTCAATGAGCTTACAAAACAAATTTTGTGTTCCAATAATTAGTGCTAAAGGTATTCAAATCAATAAAATGACAAGGAGTACCCAAACTTATGCACCTGCCTAATTTTGTTTAAATAATTATTGCACACTTTCTGTAAATCCTATAAACTTCATTTCACTTCTCAAATATCACTGTGTTCGTCTGCTATATGATATATTTAACTGAAATTGCTGATCTGAACAACCAATGATTTATAAAGGAAAATCATGAAAATTATCAGGGGTGCCCAAACTTTTGCATACCACTGTATA